>BHFT01023148.1:0-54220 GCA_004320025.1 Laticauda laticaudata
TGAAGCAGCACAGCAATCTAGGGCTCGCCTGCAAGGGATCTCAGCGGTTATCTAGTCCAACCCCCTGCTCCAGCAGGAGATTCTTACAGAATCAAAGAATAGCAGGGTTAGAAGTGTGTGTATGTGTGTGTGTGTGCGCACATGGCTGTCAAAACTCCAAAAACATGTCAAATAGCTCTGGGGTGATTTGTCATAAATCAGAACACTTGCAAAGCAACCGGCCATTAAGGGAGGATCATTTATTTTTGGTTTGCCGGTCACATGACCACCAACCGATGCCCACCCAGTCGCATAGCCACCAAGCCACACCCACAAATTAAGCCACGCCCACAGAACAGGTTGTTACAAAATTTGAATCCCACCTTGGGCAGCAGGCACATTTTTCAGAGAAAACCACGACAAGAAAGAAAAATAGTTGATAAAAATGAATAGTCCTTGTAGATAAGGTATAACTTTTTACATGCTATTATTTCAAATATTGAGCCTATAGTCACTTAAGAACTTATTTATAAATAGTATACTTTATTAATTGGTACCATACTTGATTTCACAAACAAGCTAAAATGCAGTCCTTGCCACTGATGTGAACCTGTCTTTCTTGACCGAAAGAAAGGCCAAAAGCCATTTTCATTTGTTAAATGGAGTTTCTGCTGTGTCTTCATTTCTTCAGATAGATCAATCTATTCTGTCCTGACCAATTTGCTCTGCTGTCGGATTGCTGCCGCCCATGTCCTTGTTGCTGCTTTGCTGGATTAAAAATTAAACTGTGTTGGATGAGAGCAGCTGAGATTCTTGTTTGGTTTATTGACAGAGCCTATTGACGTCCCTCTTGTCCTGCTGCCTCTCTCTCTGAATCAAGGACAGAATGTAAAAATAGGTAGGTTCAACAGGATTCATGGGCTGGCTTGTCTCACAGTGAAATAGATGGTTTATGAGGCTTATTTTGCTCTTCCATAACTCAAGCAAGTTATATATGTATATGCTTATGTTAGTGAAATTCTATTATTCCAAGCCCATGCAATTTTTTTATTTGCAGTTACTATGGACTTGTGGATGATGTATAGTGCACACAATCCCATCAAGACATCTATTTGATTTGCACACAAACAACATTAGATAAAATAATAGGGCAGATATAACTTAATCTGTTAGTTACATAGTGAATATCATTGCCAAATGCATCCCCTACATAAGTTCCAAACATGCAGATACTTTGGAAAAAACAGTGATAGAGATGAGCATTTGTGAAATGGTTGCACAAAACTGATCTTCTCACTATTTTATTATTTTTTTAAAAAAAAGTTATCATAAGCTATGTTACAATAGGCACAAAATATAAACCAGTATAGTATTCTAACATTCTTATAATTTATAAAAAGAAATGTTAACCTCACACTCTTTTTTTTAGCAGATGTGAAAGTATGAAACTTTTGAAAGTACAATTATATGCTAGATAGTTTCTGTCTGTCCAATATATTACATAAATAAGTAAATATATCATAAAATATTGGGTATGCTAAACCTTTAGAAAATCATGCCAATTAATTTCAAAGGAAAACTTATGAAATTAACTCTTTTTCATAATAACATTCCATATCAGTCATCAGTGCAAAAACTGAAATGTTCAGATGCTGAAATAAAAAAATACAGCATAGTTGCCCAGTAGTGGAATAACAAGGAGAGTACTTGAACAGTGGGATAATAGCTAAAATTGTAATGACATCTTTGACTATGAGATAGTTTAACACTATAATTTATGGATTCAAAGCCATGCTTGTTTCTATGAAAAACTATTTTCTATATATGAAGTTACCCGATAACCAGAATTTATGGAATTATTTATGAGTAGTTTTCTTTATTGTTCCTCACCTGTAGAAATCTTGCCAAACTAAAGCAACCATTTGCATCACTATAGATTTACATTGGAAACTGCTAGGGAGAAACCATTTTTACCTTCTTCCTCCTGACCAAATATTCCATGGTCCTTTGCCTCTTTGGCTCTGGAATGCAGCTCCTCCTTCACAGGAATTCAGGCTATATTCTATCAGAACCTTCCATTTGGAATATGGTTATGATAAAGTCAGCCAACTTCAAATGTTGAAACCATTCAGTAGATGGAAGTATCAAAATATGTCTACAGTCTCTATTTATAAATCTATAGAAATAGAAAGGAAGGTCATACAATGCCAATATACAAGGGGTCATTGCTGTACCCTTTTAGTGTAAATGAAATGTGGATATTACTGAGAGCAATAGAAGTCTATCTATTAATTTTCATTTCTGCAGCAATTTTGTGCATATAAAAATGCCCCTTATCTCTTGTCAAAAGAGTAGGATTGAAATTTGATGATTTCAAAACTTCTTCCTCTCTGTGAATGCATATGGAAAGGAATAAAAAGGAGAGCAGCTTTGAATATATAATGGTACTTTTCAAGATTTACTACCTGACCTTAAGATGTTCTTGGCTGAGTTCATCCAAAAGAAAGAAAAGCAGAAACTTTCAGATGCACTGACACTTTTTTTTCTTCTCAGAAGGCTTAAAATAAATGTTGTGCTCTTTCTACCATTTCTCATTCCACCCTCCAATTCTTTTGCTGAAAAAAGGAACACACACACACACACACACACAAAACCACTCTTCTAGCAGATTTACAATACAGAACTCTAGAGAATAGAAAGCACAACACATTGCCTCCTAATAGGGAGGATGATAAAGTAATACTGTGGGATGAACACAAGAATAGGAATTATTATGAGTATTGATGATTTGTCGTTCAAATTTAGCAAGATATTTCTTTTATTGTAGTAATTTTTGAACTGTCTACTCATCATACTCCTAGGTGGTTTTACAGCAGGGGTCTCCAACCTTGGCAACTTTAAGACTTGTGGACTTCAACTCCCAGAGTTCCTCAACAAGCTTTGCTGGCTGAGGAACTCTGGGAGTTGAAGTCCACAAGTCTTAAAATTGCCAAGGTTGGAGACCCCTGGTTTACAGTATTAAAACATTAAAACAACATTTATAAACCAATATAAAACAAACTAAGGAAAATCAAATAAAATTTTAAAAGAATGTCTTTTTAGGTAGAGATACTTGGACCAAATAAACTTGGAATTCTGGACTTTTTCCTCCAGTCCTAACCAAAATATTTAGATGGAAATGATGTCGTGCAGATAAAGTAAGTAGTTTAGTAGTGCAGATAAAGTAAGATGGTCCCTTTGTATCATTTTCAGCTTTCAGATGCACTGACACTTTTCTTTCTTAGCAGAAGGGACTTTGCAAAGTAGTTTTGAGGTTATACTTTGGTCGAGCTTTTGTTAAAGTAAAACACCACCTTGAAGGACTGTATAACTAGTGTTGATTTAAATTTTTTTTAATCTATTTGTTGTAAGCATTGAGGACAGTAAAGTACAAACCAATAGCTCCCAAAACAGAGATGGCCATTATGTAAACAATAAACAGCAGTTCAGCTTCAAAGTCACTAGTCACTGTGCTAAGTATTTGTTTATTCAGAGAATATGAGGAGAAACATCTTGAGATTAAAAAAAAGTATTGTTTCATCATTGCACTGGTGATGGCTATTCACCTACTTTGTATGTATGTTTGTATGGCTACATCCTTGATTGCAATAAATATTTTAATCTATCAGAATAACAGAGTCGAAAGTATTCTAGTCCAACTGTCTGCTTAGGCAGGAAACCAGGAGAGTCAAACTCGCGTCTTCATGACATCATCACATCATATATTGTGTTTTTTTTTCCCTTCACTAAACTGGGCATGGCTGTAGCCAGTATGTGATGTATCTGGCCCCTGGATTGTGAATTTGACAGGCCTGCCCTGTACCATTTCAGACAAAAATGGTAGTCTACTCTCTTCTTTAAAATGTCCAGTATTGGAGCACCCATAATTTCTGGAGGCAAGTCATTACACTGATAACTTGTTTAACCACTGGGAAATTTCTCCTGATTTCTAGGTTGCTTTTTTCTTTGATTAGTTTCCACCCATTGCTTCTTGTCCTGCTTTCAGGCGAAGACAACCAAGTCAAGGAATCAAGCCGAACCATGAAGCATCAGCAGATCTCTTAATTTACTGCCAAGGGAAGACTAGGGGAAGACTGAAACTTTGAAAGAGAGTTTAATGCAATGTAATAAAATAGAAGACAACTCTCTGTCAAATGTACCAAGATTTTTTAGGAACCAAAGCATCTGCACATTTTGTCTATTCTTATTTCTGTTGTTGTGTTCTGCTTTCTCTTCTTGTGCTTTATCTTCTTCCCTCCATTTTCCTTCTACTGATGCTATTGTGACTCCACTATTCTTTCTATCTTTGCCTTAGTGTCTGTGAATAGTTTAATAGACAACCTTTTAAAACTGCAACCATGTGTCATATTAAAGTACTAGGATTCTTAACAGGGAAGTTTTCCATTCTTTAAATAAATTCTGAGGCACTCAGCCAAAATATTAACAAGACATAAAGAACTAGTTTCTTATCAACATTCTTTCAATTATGAATTAGCTGCATGTCCTGGAAAGATGAACAAGTCCAGCCAAGCAAACATAAATTGTACTTTTCAATTGCAAAAAACTGTGTTTTTAATGTTTTTAACTGATTTCAAAAACCATTTGGATCCAACTGTTCCTATTTCTGTTTGAATAAATTTATTGATACATCAGTTTACAGTGCTATCATAATTTCTTTTTCAAGAAGCACAATCTCAATGCATTCTGAAAAGCTAACAACAGGGCAAAAAAGAGCAATCATGCATGCCTGTTTGCTTGTGTACAAACCTAAATTCAGTTGAATCAGCAAAAGATAATCAGAAGTTCAGCAGCAAGGACAAAATAACAAAAGATCACACACACAAAAAATCATCATTGAAGCAAAGAGATTTCAAACCTAGCTTGCACTATGGAAACTCACCATCTTTAGTACCGGCAATAGTATGAATATGCAAATGTCCATTTTTTATGTATGAACTGGAAACTGCTGCTCTCCAAACTATCACCTCAATGTTTGTTAATATAGTATTCTCTGAAGTGTATAGTTCCAGAGTCAGTATGCCATGCCTGACAAAGCTAGTAACGTTATTGGTGACTTTGTGTGTATGAAGGATGGGTCATGGGGATGCAATCAAGGTTGGATAAGCAGGCTGAAGAACAATAAGATTACCTAACTTTCACTTCAGCTCAGATGATACAGTGATTAGAAGGACATGTGGGTGTCCTTCATTGTTGCATTACATACAAGAGGAATCAAGCTGTTTCTGCTGTTTTCTTGAGAATTGCCAAGCACCTACCAGGTTACAAGAAACGCCATTGAAACATTGAAACATTTTTGGATACTGGGAAATTAAGAAAGAATTGTGAAGAAAATGCAATCAGTTGTTTCATAAAGAACAAACTGAGTTTGGCTCCGAGTTCCATTTCACACATTAATGCATCACACTGTATTCAAGGCACTTTTTGAGGCACTTGCTTATCTGAATTATTTAGGGAGTTCCACCAACATTTTTATCTTTTGTCTTTCCTATTGTAGTCGTATCCTCTGGGTTGATAACACATGGCCATAGTTCTCTGTCTCTGTCTTTTTCTGTCACCAGAGAATTTCAAATGTTGCCCTTGGGTTTGACACTGAAGAGAATGGGTAGACTTTAAAAATTCTCCACCTCCACACACAAGTGTACCTGACGAGAGAATTTATCAGTCTGCAGGTTCCTCAGCTTAGTTCATTTTGATATGTGAGGTAAATTTTTTCCATCCTTCATGAATATTGGTTCAATGCTTCCCTAGAGCACTGTGCCACATAACTTTATTTGAGTTATAATCTTGGAAGCTGTATTTCAAATGCTCAAACTCTGTTTAATTTGATAAAGTTAGTAAGTGAATAGCTTCTAGACATATAACTGAAAGCAAAAATGAAACAAAAAGCATAATAAGATGAAAATGTGATGTCATCAATGCTATTCCACTCCCCCTCAAAAAAGTGAAACAATATTGTTTATTTAAAGCATTTTAGATATACAGAGCAGCATATATGAGAATAAAGTTAATCAATAAATGTCTATTCTGCTTTAATTTACTGGTGAGGTGCCAAATAAAAAAAATATCATAATTGTTTTCTTAAAGTGCCATTACAGAAAAGCCATGTAACAAAAGGGGTGCTCACACTAAATGGGTCCATTGCTGAATAAGACTATATTAGATACTTGCCAATCAAATAGAACCTAATACTGACCCATTCAAGAAGGTTCCTTTATTATCCTAGATATGAGGTTACTTTCTTGAAGAGGACTGCCAAACTCATGTCATCATGGCAGTGTCTTGTGACATATCAGGACTTTTTCCCCCCTTCACTAAACTGGGTATGGATCTGGCCAGCATGTCAGACATGCTGGGAGTTTGACAGCCCTGCTCTAGAATAAGATGGTCAGCATAAAAAAAATTAATTAAATAAGGCAGTGATGATGTTCCAGATGTTAAGGGGAACTAAGAAATGTGCATAAGAAGAGGACAAATACCTTTAGTCAGAAATTTGTGTTGCCTTTAAAAATTGGGCACCCAAGTGGTGTGGAGTAACCTCCAAATTTCAGAGAGAAACACTGACTTTGCAAAATGGCTTTATACACACACACACACACACAAAATCACTGTATGAATCACAATTACTTTAGGCAAAGTGAAAAAGACTTATTAGGATAGGGTCAGACCTTTATATAGGGTATAGAAACAATTGATAGCTAAATTCAATATATGTGACATATATAGAAAACAAAATTAAAAGACATAGATTAGAAATGAGAAAAATATGCTGCATTTCTCATTTGGCCTTGTTTCTGTAACTTTTGCAAGGCTCAAGGATTCCAGAATTCACTCCCAATTTATTAGAAAAGTTGGTTTTTGCATATCCTAAGAAATATCCTTGGTTGAAAAACTACTTTCCTAAAGTTACCAAAAGAGGACTAGACTTTCATGGTAAAACACTGGTGTCAGTTTTATTTAAAAGCCAATAATGAAGTCTCAAATTCCAGATAACAATTGTCAATGGAAACTTTTTTGTGAATTGTGAACTCCCAGCCATCAGATATACAAGGTCATGGCTGCTTTAAGATTTAAGCAAGAATCTTATTTTCATTATTCAGGAGATAATTAGTTCCTGCAAAATTCAGCAATATGATCTCATATAAACCAGGAGTTTATAAATTCTTATTATGTTTTATAGCACTAAGCTATATAATATAAATACCTCTATCAAATAAACAAGCCTTTCTAAATAAACTAAATGTTACTGATCTTACAAGTATTAAATCAAAGAAAACCCGGAAGACAGTGAGTCATCTTTAAAGAAATCAGAATTTTGTTTCTAGCTTTGTGGCCCCGGAAGAAAACAAAATCTCTTCCATTTATGAGCCAGGCTTTCAAATCTAGAGTACCCAAACAGAAACCAATTAAGCTTTACACTGTTTTAGAGTATTCATGCAACCATAATGTATTTATGTCAGATTGCTTTCAAGTTTAGTTTTACAGTTCATCAGTATATATTCAGAACTAAAAGTTACAACAATTAAACAATTACTTTTCAGAAAGATGTGAACCTTTAATAATATATAAAAATGGCACTTCTAAAACATCATACATAACACAGCTAACATACCACAGAACAAGGAGCATTCCAGCCTGATGATTGTCCATTTGCTTAGCTATGGGTATGAGAGATAGAGCGAATCATCTATCAGAAGACAGACAAGTATTCCACTGTCATGCACATTAGACAACTCTTCCTCTGTCCTGCTAGTTTGTTTAAACCACACTTGGGATATAGGTGTTTAAATAATAGTCTTATATTAACAATACAAAGCTCAGTAAATATATACCAATTCTAACTGTTTTATTTCCCTCTACAGTATTCCTGCTGCATTAATGACTAGCTTGAGGAAGGGAGAAATGGAATGAATGATAGTTGAACAGCTTCCAATGGATATAGATAATGAATTGCCTCATTAGAGATACTTTACGAGGAGGTAACTATAGCCTTTCTGACTTAGTCTGCAAGAAACAGGTCATTTTGCTTGGCAGGTCATTTTGCTCAGACATCAGTGTACACCTGAGAAGTGACTATAACATCCATAAGATACTAGTTTATTTTTTGCATTTCTTTCAATAAAAAATTAGATCCCAATAGAATTTAAGACACAACATATCAGGAAAAATAATGTGAACCATTTCTATCAAGAATGGTTTTGCCACTTGGTGATATCTATAAATACCAGGGATTTGTATTACTAATTAAATTTCTTGAAAGTTTTTTTTTCATGTTTACAAGGTATAGATCAGTGGTGGGTATTCAAAAAATTTTTTTTTACTATGGGTTCTGTTAGTATGGCTTGGTGGACATGACAGGGGAAGAATACTGCAAAATCTCCAGTCAGAGGTGGTATTTGCTGGTTCTCCAAACTACTCAAAATATCCGCTACCAGTTCTCCAGAACTGGTCACAACCTGCTGAATACCACTTCTGGTATAGATGCATTTTATCACAGGTTAAATCTGGGTTCTACATAAATCAGACTGAAAGGTCTATTCTGGCAAATAAATCAGGTAGATAAGGGTCATCCTTAAACCATCCATTGCTCTTCCAACTACTATAACCATGTATTATTGGTGGCCTTTTTGCTTGATTGCCTTATTACAGTTCCATGTTGTAACAACCTCATGTTGCTAATTCACCTCGCTCACACATTTCAGCATATGTTTCTTGAATAGTCATATAATCCTGCCTTGGAATCAACACTTTATAGTCAGGGATCTCAAACTCAATTCATCATGAGAACCATTTGAGAACTAATCATTATCCCAAGGGTTTTAACATAAAACCTTTTATAACATAAAAAAATGTTTTTTAACATAAAACCTTGGATAATATTGTTGTATGCATTATGTATAAATATACTATTTTTATAAAAGAAACTTTTATAACAGAAAAGCTATTCATCTCAACAACTTAACAGTATTTTTAAGTTGCCAAGATTGAGAAACACTGTCTTAGGGAATTGAAGAGGTTGCAGACAGCCACCTCTCAAAATAGTTTTAGAGGGTTGAGTTAGATTATCCTTGTGCTCCCTTTCAAATCCACAATTCTGTGATTGTATTATTTGTTGTGGATGGATATGAGTGTATATGCATTTTGGGAAAATCATGATACATATGATACATGATACATATACACAAATATGAATGTATGTATGTATGAAAAAATATAGTTGTGAGAGGGTAAACACTTGAATTTAAGAAATTTAGGAAAGAGAAAGGATAGAAACATTCAAAGATCCCAAAGCACTGAGTGCTCTCTTGTTCATATTTTTCTGCTTTGTATTTCAGATCAGCTCTTCCAATTACTCAGGCAGACGTTTTTTTGAAGGGGAGTCTTTGACATATGTATATTGATCTTTTCTTTCTCTGACAGGATTGTCAGTCTTGCAGGAGGTCAAAAAATCTATGAAACTATTTTATAGATGCTGTTATCTGGCAACTAACCTATGTGAAATTCTTTCATAAGACTATGGGAAATAAATAGCATTGTCAAAAAAAGCATTCAATAAATGGTAAAAAAAAATGAAGGCTAAATAAATATAAAAATTGAATCTTGAACTTCCAATCTCATCCCATGATACCTTCAGGAGAATATTTTGTCCTTTGCCTCAAAGAGCATACTACAGTATCTGCAAAGTTCTAGACTATGTCTGATCTAAGATCACCCAGAAATTTTAAACTCTGAGTGAAGATTTTAATCTCTTTGTAATCTCATCACAAAGGTGCAAGGTAAATTATTTTTCAAAAAAAGGTGTGTTTTTTCATCTTATAATTCTCTATTTGCCCAAACAAGTTTTTTCTAATCTGATCTCAAATTTTTCATCAATTACAATTGCTGTACTGCATCAGAGAAAAGAGCAATAGTTAAAATAGCTAAAAATGTGATACCATGGAATGAAGCTCCTCCAAGCCTACATGCTGATTACTTGCCTGTTTTTGAAAAAGAGAATGCAATAGTTTACCAGGCTAAGGGCTCACCTGTAGTGGAGAACATAAATCATATATACAGAAGTTGCAAAAAGATTATTATTTTACTATTACCTGTCAAAGGCAAGGAGAGTGGGACCAGAGAGATGAACCTATCTTGAAGTTAAAAACCACCATGTGGCCCTATTTAATTTGATCATTTCTATACCCATTAATCCACTTTGATTTTGCATTATCAAAATGTCTCCAACTTTGGCACTATTCAGATGTATGTATATTCCGAAAAAGAATAGAGTTATTGAATTATGATGACATGACCTTAAAAATGCAGAAAGTGAATTAAGAGATGCATATATGAGTGAGCTGGTTGGTAAGCTCTTGTACAATAAACAGACTTTTGCCAGTAACATTCATGCCTGTGTCAAGGACTTTCATTTTTCCAAACAGGTGTGGAGATTAGCACAATAGTTGAAGTCCAAGCTGTAGTGAGATGCATGTACAGAACTAGTACATTCTGGGTTTGATATCTGAAATTGCACATCATTGTGCTGTCTCTGAAGGTCATATTTATGAGCAGAAGGTTAGAGATTGACACATCCCTTTCAATATTCTGAAAACAACTGTGATTTTTGAACTCATCAGATGTTAGTTCCCAATAATTTATATTCTTAAAAATAGTTACTGAATTTTAAAACTTCAGGTATATCAATTGTGTTAAACACTGTAGATAAAAAAGGATCCAAGTTCTCGTATTGGAACATCTGATTAAAAATACCTTGCAACAGCTAAAAAAGACTTTTATTTGAGACCTTGAGAAGCTGATATTTGCCAAGGAAGATAGCACTAGACTATATGGTCCAGTGCTCTGATTCAGTTTAAGTACTGTTCAGTATGCAATAGGTTTAATAAAACTGTCACTGCTTTTTATTATATTAATCCATGGGCGAAAATCCACAGAGGTTTTTTTTTTTTTGCTGAAGAACTATTTAAGTAGGTGGAAGAAGTAGAAGACCATTCTTGAAAAATAATAATAATTTGTATAGTGGATTTTTATGAAGTCATATGTTGTAATTACAAAATTATATTTAAGGACCAATGAGAGATTCTAACAATTCATGCTACAATTTCTAATTTGTTTGCCAACTTGTTCTTGCACATATTAAACATGAGAGCAAATTTGGCTGAGATGGGTGGCTATAGAAATTGAGTGAATGAATGAATAAATAAATGGTGAAATAATAACTTAAGATGTTACCGGAGCCTTCAGTGCTGCCTGGGAAGTCTAAATATAGTTATGTTATTGTAAAGCACTAAGTTATGGAGGCTGTGCTAAGTTATGGACACTGCAAATGATAACTTAAAATTTTAAGCACATAAGGATATATATGTAGTGCCCATATTTATCATGAAATAAAACTGACTAGGATTATGAGGATTAGATTCACCATATATTTCAGACAGATGAAGATGTTTCATCTTATATAACATCTAAACTATTCTAGAGTGAAGGCATTATTACTCAAAAGACCATTATACAGATATCTACCCACAATCTCATTGCTAGCCCATAGTTCCTGAATCTAAATCATAAAAATGGCAAGGCCCCCAAATCATATAAAGCTTTATAAGTTACAAAGAGTATTTTGATTTGAGCCTGGAATGCCACTAGCAACCACGTCAAAAGTGGGCCACTGTATTCTATATTAGCTATAGCTTCAGTCAGCTCAGTGTAAAGTAAATTATAGATGAGAATGACTTTTAACTTTCTGAATCTCCTTTTCTAACAAAAAGCACAAGTAACAGAGTGATCAAAGCTGAGTAATTGCTTCCCAGGCCACAACTATCACAATAGAAGTCAGGAAAATCCCAGATTGCACACCTGTTCCTTCAAGGGAACTACAACCATGTAAAGAATAACAGATGAATCTCCATGGAACCAGAGCATCTCTTTAAGTACAGCAATTTTATTTTGCTATGATTCAGTCAAAATCTGTTCCATTCTATCCAGCCATAGTGGTGCAGTGGTTAGAATGCAGTCGTGCAGGCTACTTCTGCTTCGTACCAGCTGCCTGCAATTTGGCAATTCAAGTCTCACTAGGCTCAAGTTTGACTCAGCCTTTCATCCATTCGTGGTTGGTAAAATGAGGACCCAGATTGTTGGAGGCAATATGATGTAATCCACTTAGAGAGGGCTGTAAAGCATTGTAAAGTGGTATATAAGTCTAAGTGCTATTGCTGTTTATAGTCTTCAGATACTGGGTCAAAACTTCTACTACATCTTCTGCCTATCTTGTGGTAATGATAAATAACTGAATTTATCAGCATATAAGTAATTATTAATTATTGATGGCTTGCTCCAGTGACTATGAATGATAAAAAGAATAAGGGAGTGGGTTGAACCCTGAGCATGCCATATTGCCAAAGATCTTAATCTTTTTTCCCATAAATACTTATTGGAAGATTGGAACTACCTATTCAGAAAGTAGTGAAACTACTTCAGAAAAGACACTTCCAATTCCCCAGATTTGCAGGTGCTCCAAAACAGTATCATGATATCAGTTTTACAAGGTAGACTAGACAAAAAACACAACCAATCAACTAATTCTAATTTATTGTAAACTACATTAACAGAATCTTACCGGTATGAAAATAAATTTCTCTTGTTGTCATCTGTACAGCTCAAGGATTCAGGGAGAATATCTTCTAAGCCTCTTGTTCCATAAACTATGCAGCTGCAGCCTACATTGTCTCTTATCTGGCCATTCCGTAGGTAGCATTTTTCATAGTCTCCCAAAATCATTCCTGCATACCATTTTCATGATTGATGGTACTGAATACCACTGAGAGATCTAATTGGACCAGGAAAGGAGCAATATCACCATCAAGATCCCATCACAAGTCATCCATCAGTACAGTGAATATGATTTCCATCCCATGGCTATCTGAACTCCAGTAGGAAAGGATAATTTATTTCATCAAGCACCCTCTATGTTACTATTCAATTACCTTCTGTACAACCTTATGTAAACAGGTAAGCAGGTAAAGTTGTGATTATTTGATAATTATTTAGGATAGTTGGTTCGGGTGAGGATTTTTTAAGGAAGAAGGATGATATTACTGCTCCTACAAGGCTCATGGCATGATTACTCCTCCTTCAAGGGTACGTTCAATACCCCCTACAAACAATAACTAAGCTGTTGTTTACAGGTGACTGAGTACACCCTTCATCCAGCAGTCTATCAATGTTCTTAGGTGTCAAAAGAAGATTAAAGATTCCACCTTTATCATTTCATAAGATCCTTTCCATCTAACATTCAACTCTATATATGAAAACTTTTATTCACAAGATGCTTCGGAAACAATTCAGAAAGAGAATCCTTCAATCCTGCAATATCCAAAAGGGAGTAAGTGACATTAAATAATCATCATTCTGCAACATTCTGCAGATGCAAAAACACAATTGTGGGTAATTTGCCATGCTTCCTACAATAGTGGAAGTGCCATCTTTCTACAATAGATCAGAGATCCAACTTGTATCCACATCCAATCATGTGTGTTCTTCCATCTTTTAACAGCATCTCTCTTGGCATCTTTTCAGACACTTCACCTTCCAGAATTCTTTTGTAAATAATTTAGCATCCCGAAATCAATCTACTGGGGAAAAAAAACTACTCAAGAGTAATCCTGTTAAATATTTTTGTAACCTATGTCTTCCATCACTCAGGTAGAATCTTAACAGACTGCCACACAAGACATCTGGGAGCTTTCACAAATATCTGCTAGAAACCAATTAAAACCATAAATCATTTAGGCAGATCATATCAATAGATCTATTTCACCTGTGGAATTTAGGGGTGGTTGTTAGCCTCAAGGTGACTAGATAATCTGACCATAACAACATTGATGTTAATATCCTCTTTCTTCAGATAATGTGTTACTTGTTCCAAAGCAAAGATAATTTACAATGTATTGTATCCAATGAAAATTAGAGTCATGGTGATTGTCCATGGTTTTCATGATAGCTATAAATTCTTGAGCCACCTTCAGCTCCACAGTCAAGGCTAAAATCTCTTTTTTCCAGAACCTGTGGGGGTTCAACAATGGCATGAAATAAAGGTAAGGAATTCAGGTTCAGGGTCAGCTGACAGTAGGAGGTATAAAATAGTAGAAACGGTATACAATGGTATACCCTTCTTGTCCACATATTTTATCTTCACATATAGGACTTCGCATTTAGTCACTTTTCAAACCATATGTATGGTCTTCATCAAGTTGTCATTGAATATTATTGTCATCTTTCTTCTCCAGTCTTGGAATTAAGGTTGCTGTATAACATCTTTAGGAAACATTGGATAGAACAACCCTTCTCTATTCACTATATCTGCCACCCAAGGCTGGAGATGCTGTTGCCTGGGCACTTGAATGGCTGACAGAAACAAGCATAATATGAATCCTAACAAGATAGTAATATAAATGGTTCAATTCTGACATCACATTTAACACTTAAAGCTGTTGTCCTGGTGAAGTAGGTGTGTGACTTTTTTACAGACTCAGTGCTTTTATACAAGCAACAGATGAAAACTCGTAAAAGGGTCTGGTTATTTTGCCAATTGTGGCCTACATGACTAAAATTCTTGACAATACACAATACATCATCACACACCATTTAAAGACAATTGGAATCCATGTACTGTGGTCTAACCACTAACAACCTCTCGCTTGAAGAACAAATTATTACATTCAATTACCAATTATCAATTATTACATTGAATTCAAATTAATTCAATTTGAACACATTAT
This sequence comes from Laticauda laticaudata, assembly GCA_004320025.1. Classification (NCBI taxonomy): domain Eukaryota; kingdom Metazoa; phylum Chordata; class Lepidosauria; order Squamata; family Elapidae; genus Laticauda; species Laticauda laticaudata. The sequence goes on from BHFT01023148.1 coordinate 14,811, forward strand.
GTAAAACCCTACCTCTCTTAAGCAATTTATAATGATTTAAAAAGTGACTGGGAAGAGAAAAGGCAACCAATAAAAAGGTAGATGGAGTCAATGATGGCAACAATGGTTGTATTGTTGGAAGACTTGAACAACCAGGTCAGGGAGAGATCATCCTAGGGAAAAATCTATATGGTTGTTATGAGATGACAGTCAATCAATTGCTAATGTGGTGATCTGGGGCATGCACAAAGGCAACCTACTCAGATAATAAGTAGGGGTCTCTTTATTCGTTCCAACTTTGTCCCCAATGTCCCGTTTACCTTCCGGTCTGGAGAAAACTCTCCCAGGAATCTGCAACAACGTTTGGCTGCAGATATTCCAATCCAAAATGGTATAAACAGAAAACTTTAAACTATAAATCCAACAAAGTTAAGGTAATAAATCCAGCAGAGCAAGATAAGGAGTTCCAGAAGTGAAGTAATAGCAGTAAATCAAACCAGTTAGGAGGATGCCAGGAACTTGATAACTGCAGCCAAACACAAACTCAACATTTGTTCCTGACAAATGCCCCTCCCAAGTGGCTCTCCATTATACTGCCTCCCTAGATGTATGTGCCTTGTGAAGGGAATCAGGTCCCTTTCCTCCTTCGAAAGCCACGCAACCCACATTGCTTTCTTCTCCATTCTTCCCTGCTTGCCCTAGGATGAAGAGGAGGTGAGTCTTGGTCTTCCTCTGAACCCCCTCTTCCTTGTTCTACCTCTTTCCTTCTCTGCTCAGCCTGTTTTTGCCTTTCCCCAGTTTTCTCCACAGCCAGCAGAGCCACTCTCCAGCTCCCTGGCTGTTCCTCTTCCTCCTCAGATTCAGACTCCGATGGGGGCATGACAGCTAACATAATGAGAAGGTTTTGCAGCATAATATACTAGTACTTTGGTTACTGCCTTGGCTGCCAGTAGCTTTCTAGTCTAATAAAAATGCTGGTTTTAACTTACTATATAAAGCTGTACATGGTTGGTTCCTGTACATATCAAAAACATCTGTCCTGATTAGACATTGCGCATTCATACATTCTATTACATCAGTTGATACTGAACATCTCCAGCTAACACTAACTTTCTATTAAATCCCACCCTATTTGGATTAAAGGCCATCTGTTAGCTTCTGCAATTTATAGCATATATGTGTTCCCTTGTTACATTATCATTAATAATAGCAGTAGTTTTGAATATGAATATTTATTGTGAACATATGATCACATTCTTGAAAGTGATAGCAAATAATATTAAAGATACAGAAAATGAAACAATGTAAAAAGTAAGACATTGAAAAGCTCTTAAAGGAAGAACTTTCCAGAGGTCACCCTTCCCTTCCTTTTCTTTCCTTTCCCTTCTCTTCCTTTCCCCCTAAATACTAATCACTACTTAAATAATCTTGAATATTCTTGAATTATCATACTGGGTGCTATACCAAAAAAAATCTTGGACAGCACTTAGAAAATATGCTTCTTGACAAAATTTACATCTGTCAATTATAAAAAGCCACACTGCTTGGATCATCAGTACATTATGGCAGTCTCAGTTTTTGAGAAGAACTTGATGTATGTTAACACCAACACCAGTTAAGGGACCGGCACCTGTTATTTTACATTTTCTGTATATAGTAATGATGTGAGTTTATTGGACAGTTTTTCCTGGGAAATGAGCTTATTAGTTTAATAGTTACTAAACATTGTACAAATTTCAAGATCAGTATAAAACTCTATATAAATAAATAAACATTCATTTTAAAAATGCGAAGAGAATTAATGAATTCATAATTTAAGAGATTCTCACATGGAAATTCAGGGAAGAAGTCCCCATTTATCATTTGCCACACTGAAAATTATCTGTCTTCAGCGAAACTAGGAATATTTTCTGTCAGTGTATCCAGCAACTGTGAAGATTTTTTTCATTAAATTGTAGAATTATAAGAGTTGGAAGGCACTTCAGAAGTCATCTACTACCTCATGAACAAACTCACCATTATACTATCCACAACAGATAGTTCTCCCTTGAATATTTTCAGCAAAAGAATTCAGCATCTTCATATGACAGCTTGTTCTTTTCACTGACAATTCATGCAATCAGGAAGATGTCTAGCTTGAACTTAATTCCTTGTAGTTTTAATGCATAAATCTTGGCCTGCCTCTCAGGCAATAGAAAACCAGTCCATCTTTCTTCTGTGTGACAACCCTTCAAATACTTGAAGCCTGCTATCATATTTTTCCCCATCTCTTCTGTAAACTAAACCTACCCAGGTCTTTTAACCGTTCCTGACAGGGTTTCATTTCCAGATCTCTCAACATCTTGATAGCTATTCTGTGAACTTGCTTCAGTTTGTCCCTGTCCTTGTTGAATTGTGTTGCTTAGACCCAGGGATAATATCCCAAATTGGATCTTAGCAGGAAGTATATATTGCATGAATTAGTTTTCATTCTCTGAATTCATGAGAAGTGATGTTCAGATGATGGATTAAGAAACTTTTTTGTTATGCATCCCAAGATATATAACATTTACTTTTTTAAGAGCTTCATTTCATTGATAGTTTATGTTTAATTTGTGGTTGACAAGAATATCCAAATTACTTAGAGGAAAAGATTAATTCTTCTACAGGCTGAAATTCTGAATATTATCTTAATCCCATTTTGCTGCTACATGAATTTAAAAATGATGCCTGCTACTTCTAATTCTAATTGTGAATTAGAAATATTTTTTTTTTGGTCTTCAAACTTTAAAAACCCATGTTTTATTTCCAGAGATCTTTAAATAATTTCATTCCTTTCTTCAAAAGATTGGAGAACACATTTCTACCAGATAGCTGCTTCACATATCTTGTTTCACTGTTCTTCTTAAAGCAGCTACTTGGATGGCTACCTGGCCTTTTCTTTGTTTTCAAAATGAAAACAAACAAAAACAAACACCTCTTTATTCTGATTCTGGGTGATTTTCATATGTTAACTATTTCATAATTAGGTTAGTTATGCACTCTGTGGGCATAACTTAAACCATTGTCATCTTGGGCCCAACATTTATTTCCTGTACACATCTTTATTCTAAATCCATATTAAATTTCTCTGAGTTTGCCTATGGTGTATTCACTGCTGTAAAGATGTACAAGATAATAAGGAAGAAATTACCCAGATCTTTGAGCTGTTATTAGGAACAGACTAAAACCTTGGAAGACTCATGTGGCCCTTTGAATTTATTAATCTTGAAATCAATAGACTCAACTCTACTATTTTGTAAAGTAGAGTCTACTTTTGAGCTAGATGCAGTTCCCAGTGTTTTCATGGGTGTAGTCATAGGTTTGGTGGGGGAGGCATTTGAAAGTGTTATTATTGTTTTGGCAACAATATAGAATTGTCAGAAAATTTTCCAACTTTTCAGTCTGTCTATATCCTTGGTAGTATTTCATGCCAATACCAACCATTGTAATACTGCTTAACCTTGGAAAGCTGCCCCGATGCATTGACAAACATTTTAGGTTAGCTAATGGATTTCTTCCTGAATTTAGATGTAGCACTTGGGAACAAGTTGAATTGTTCAATTATTACAACATTCTGTATACATGCTGCTCTGAATCCAAAGTTTACACATATTTTGAAACACATCTCGAGTAATATAGTAATGAATTAAACATAGCCTCAGAACAATGACTTGGTTCAGCAATGTTTAATCATGATTGGGAACTTAATCACAATTGCTTGGTTTAAATGCCCTGCTAAGCCATAAACCATGAACTATAAATGATAGCGGCTGGGATTCCACTATTATATTAAGGTAAAACCAATTGAAATCTTAGCATGACATTTATGGGAAATCATCCAGTACAGGTGAAATTTGAAAAATTAGAATATCATGCAAAAGTTCATTTATTTCAGTAATGCAACTTAAAAGGTGAACCTAATATATGAGATAGATTTGTTACATGCAAAGCAAGATAGTTATAGCCTGTGATTTGTCTTAATTGAGATGATAATGGCTTACAGCTCATGAAAACCCACATCCACAATCTCAGAAATAGAAATATTGGGAAATGGTTCAATTTCTAGGCTCAAAGTGTCCGCACTGTCATCAGCTAATGAAGCCATAAGAACTGCAAAGGGTTCCTGAGCCTTTAAATGGTCTTTCAGTCTGGTTCAGTAAAGAAGCACAATCACCATCAATGTCAATGACTCTGACAATGATGGCAGAAAACCATCATTGACACCCTCTATAAGGAGGGAAAGCCTCAAAAGGTAATTGCAAAAGAAGTTGGATGTTCCAAAGTGCTGTATCAAAGAAAGTATTAATTTCTACATTAATAGAAAGTTATGTGAAAGGGAAAAGCGTGCAAAGAAAAAGGTGCACAAGCAGCAGGGATGACCGCAGCCTGGAGAGGGATTGTCAGGAAAAGGCCATTCAAAAGTGTTGGGGACTTTCACAAGGAGTGGACTGAGGCTGGAGTCAGTGCATCAAGAGGCACCACACACAGAGGATCCTGGACATGGGCTTCAAATGTCATATTCATCCTTGTCAAGCCGCTCCTGAACAACAAATAACTTAGAAACAACTTACCTGGGCTAAAAAACCAACTGGCCTGTTGCTCAGTGGTCCAAAGTCCTCTTCTTATGAGAGCAACTTTTGCATCCATTTGGAAACCAAGGACCCAGAGTCAGGAAGAGGCACACACTGCAAGATGTTTGAAGTCCAGTGTGAAGTTGCCACATCTGTGTTGATTTGGGGAGCCATGTCATCTTCTGGTGTTTCGTACCACTGTGCTTCAATTTAAGTCCAGGGTCAACACAGCCATTCTATCAGGAAGAATTTTGGAACACTTTATGTTTCTTTACAGACGAGCTTTATGGGATGCTGACTTCATTTTCCAGCAGGACTTGGCACCTGCCAAATGCCAAAAGCACCAAAACGTGGTTCAGTGACCGTGAGATTACTGTGCTCTGATTGGCCATCAACTCACACCTGACCTGAACCCCATAGAAAATCTATGGGGCATTGCCAAGTGGAAAGATGAGAGACAAGACCGAACAATGTAGATAGAGCTGAAGGCCGCTATTGAAGCATCCTGGTCTTCCATAACACCTCAGCAGTGCAACAGGCTGATAGCTTCAATGCCATGCCGCATTGAGGCAGCATTGCTGCAAAGGGGCCCAAAACAAGTCCTCCAAACCAAGTACTGAGTACATATGCATGCTTATACTTTTCAGAGGTCCGATATTGGTCTATGTACAATCCTTGTTTCATCGATTACATGTAATATTCTAATTTTCTGAGATTGTGGATTTAGGGTTTTCATGAGCTGTAAGCCATAATCATCTCAATCATGACAAATCACGGCCTGAACTATCTTGCTTTGCATGTAATAAGTCTATCTCATATATTAGTTTCACCTGTTAAGTTGCATTACTGAAATAAATGAACTTTTGCACAATATTCTAATTTTTTGAGTTTCATCTGTATGTACCATTCTAAATTTCTTCACCATTCTATGTAATGACAGCAGAAAAAATTAGAGGTAAGATTTTAAGCACTGTTTATTTTTTACCAGGGCATCTCATTACTAGAACATTAAATATTCTGTTGCATAAACAGATTAAATCTCCTTTTTAGGATAGAAAATCTGACTGAAACAAGTCCTCGATAAGTTATTGCCCAGTAATCCATGACAATCAGAAAGCTTCATCTACTGCCTTCATCCATTTAACAGTATTTCAATATTCACTATTCAGCAGCATTTTTTATAACTGGTACTTGTACCATTATATTTTGATGCCAATTCTGAAAAGAATAGAAAGATGAACTCTCCATATTGTGAAAATTAGAACAAAAAGAAATAGATAGAACAAATAGATGTCAATAGCTCCCTAGTGACAGTGTGTCCTTTCTTATATAGTTGTTGTTGTTGTTGTTGTTGTTGTTGTTGTTGTTGTTGTGGCAATATATCTGAATAATACCAGACTAGAAAACTGAATGTAGAATTCAAGCAAAAGTGAAGATTTTGGTCATATCAAAGACTAAACCAGAAAACAGAACTAGAGTACTTAGTATAATCTCTAAAATTACAACTTTTATTTAGTGATGTTTGTATGCAGCGTAAACTGAAGTGCATATTCTTATTTTAGAAAATAATGTTTCAGTTTATAATGATGGGGAAGATATCATGAGCAAAATTCTTCACAGGCCCACCATAAATAAATGCACAAGTCTAAGTATTTTCATCTGATAAATCAGCCTCTAGATTGATGATACTCCCTAGCTCACTTTTCAATATATTGCTTTCTTTTAAGTATATTGCTACCTATAGCAGCATATCTGTGATGGCTCCATCAAAAGTTTTATTACGGAAGGAGTTATTTTTTCAAACAATCGTTTTTCCAAATGAAAAATTATGAAGCATATCCCAGCCTGATAAAAATCTTTCCATTTTCTAAAAAAGAAAGGCATGCTTTTATAAATGAAACCAAGTTTTCAATACTGGGATGTTCATTGCATTCCTGCTTGAGATCAAACATTGCTGGTTATCAGTTTTTGTTAACTGATCTTTAAAAAGATGAAATATTGAGAGTACACATGCACTTGAAAGTCACAAAACAAAAAAATTTTTGCATTTTTTAAAAAAATGAATCTTCTCAACTCAGTTTGATTTTCATTTGACTTTTCTGTTTTTATTTTTAGAAGATCTTACATTTGAGAATACCTTATCTGTGACATGATAAACCACTCTAGGAAATGTATATTTGTTTGTGTATATCCTGGGGGAAAGTTTATTTCTTTAAAACTATATTAAACTCATTAAAAGTAGATGAATGTATTGAAATGTTTCAATAAAACATGAAATAAATTAGACTTTAAAAATTCACTTGAAGTAGTTGATGTCATTTTTTCTCATCCAGACAAGCACAGCAAAACCAAGATTTTTTTTTTAATGATTTAGAAGATTGATCACTCATTTCAGTATACTACAGTTCAGTAGTGAAGAGTGGACTACATTCAGCTTGGTGGAATTCAATGAATACTTATCTGTCTCCATAGTTCCAATGAAAACCTCAACTTTTAATGTTGAAATATATGTTTTATTATTCTGTCCTCTTGGAATTGCTATTTCATACCTTATGATGACAGACTTCAGTCACTAAACATCTTCAAAAAACAAAGTTTGAATTAAAAAATATTTATCTATTTGCATGATAATAAAAATATTTTGGAAAGACCCAAGCTGACAAAAATGGAAGAAATATGAATTATGATCCATAGCAGTATCTTAAAATTTTATTTTTATAATACAGAAAGCTGGAACAGCTGTTTTCTTTGAAGAAAATGCCTGGTTCAATTCCCTATGTGTATGTAAGACAAAATCAGTTGCTAAACTTTTTGTCTTAATCTTGCTAAATGGACAAAGCATAAGACTGTTTGTTTTGATAAATATTATTCCTTTAATTGTTTCATAAAGATCTCCAGTTTTAAGAAAGTAATTATGCCCAATGAACATTCTCTTTTTACGTTTAGCACATACATTATTTTTAAAAAATGCAAACTTGCTTGCAGCTTTGTCAAAATGTTTAATGTTATGCAATTGAGTTAGAGATACACACATTCGTTGTTTTTGGAACATTCTTGTAGCAATTTTAACTTCCAATTTAGGAACTAAACTCTTTGCATTAGGATTAAAGGAAATGTGCAGTTTGGACTTTGGAAAATTCCCTTTCCTAGGCCACCTGCATTTTAACCTAAAACACTTTGTAAAAACTCCTATTTTATGTGAAGATAAGAATACTCTCACCCTGATCTAATTACATTCACAAGGACTATAATAAAATTCCATAGAGCTGAAAATATTCTGAACAAAACACAGAATAATGTAATGCAACCAAAAATTATATGATGGACTAATATTCTGAACTAATTAGAACTTCAGTGATACCATTACATTCCAATTGATGAAGCACTGCTTTCATATATGGTACTAGACATATATACATGTACACAAACACATAAACAGTGTATATAGAAAATTCTCCCCACTTTTAATATAACATTTGAGCTGCACACACACATACACACACAATTTAAATGCTATTTCTTCTGGACTTTTGCTAAAATAGTTGTATGACTGCATTTTGGTCTTTGTTTGCAGCTGTTCAAAATTTCTCTGGTGTTAGTTCATCAGAGCTTCCCAGTGCCTATTCTATTTATACCACCTGAGTTTTAGATTTGCTATTTTTTATTCTGGATTTGTATACGTGTTTTCTGCTGAATCCATAGTTTATTAGTGGTATATGTATGAGAAAATGTATCAAAATATATAAAAAAAAGAAGTTATGTAAATGTAAAATGTGCTTTTTACACTATGCAAGTGTCATAGTCACATTCTTCAAAAGAAAAGGTAATATTTTTTTTAAAAAAATCAAGGACATCTGAGACATTAAGATGCTTCTTCATTAAACAGATAAAAGCATATTTTCTGCAATAAAAGCAAACATGAAGAAACATAATGGCATGAAAATAATAAATGGAATTGTGAAGGTCAATCAACTGCTTCTATTTATCGTGAATATGACTGTATAGCAACAACTTCCTTTTACCGAAGGAATAAAAATGCATCTGTGGAATCATTGTCAAGAGCTGTAATTGTAGCTAAATAATTCATAAAATTCAAACCAGGACAAAGTACCTATTTATATAATTTATCAATGGTTACTGATGGAAGATAAAAAGCAGATAAGGATACAAAGTTTTGTATGAGTCCATTACAAAAAGTACAGAGGGAATCCTAAAACTAAAAGATAGTTTGGTACTGAAAAATCTAGTTTTAGATTCTAAACACAGATACACAAGACTAAGTTTAATTTTTGGCACCTTGGTGCATAAATTCTAGACGGAATATTCCGACAAGCAGGCTTGAATGTTGATTCAGAATTCAATTCTGAATTCCTAAGTAGCTCAAGGTGATATTGTATATTTTGTAGAATCCATAATTTTGATTTATCTGTACTACCTTTAATAATAAATACATAAACTAATATATTATTGCTGCTTCCATTATACTTAGGCTCAAGCGAGTGAACAGCCATATTGCAATTGGTGAATTACACAGATCCTATTACATAGATCCAAGATCCAGTTACATAGGGTATGTATGCAGATGAGAAGTAAAAATGAGGCAGTGTGATTCCAGTGATGATGTTTCCTAGGGACACTGCATGTCTGTTATGGCCCAGGGCCTGGTAATAAGATGCAGTAGAATTTCCAGGAAAATGGAAATTTAAATAACCTCCTACGTCATGCCTCCAATAAAACCAAGTCCATATCTTCTAAAATATAGTTGGTCTAGAACCACAAGAAGTATGTAGTTCAAGGACATATTCTAAGTTAGCTCTTGGAAAGATTATTACCCTATCCCTGAAATTATATGTAAATCTTTGTTTCTGTCATAAGGATAGAATCACATGCAATTTTGTTTCAAATAGTATATTAATATCCCATCTTTTTTCTTATTTTAGCAGTCCTCAAGCCAGCGGTGTGTTGTAGACTAAGGCTAGTTCAGAAGGAGGGTGCAGGAGCAGTAATAGGGGATGAAAAACATTATGAAATCAAATGAATCCTGGATCCTAGACTATATAATGTAAACCTCAGTACTTAGTACAATGAAGGAGCTATCCAATTTCAGAAGCTAGCTGGGTAGGTAGGGAAAAATATCAACAAACTCAGATATACAAATGATACCACTCTAATGGCAGAAAATGAAGAGGAGCTAAAGACCCTCTTGATGTGGGTGTGTCAAGAGAAGGAGAGTGCAAAAGTTGGCTTGAAACTCAACTTTAAGAAAACTAAGATCATAGCATCCGGCCCTCTGAATTCCTGGCAAATAGATGGAGAAGAAATGGAAGTAGTGACAGATTTTATTTTCCTGAGCTCCAAGACCACTGTAGATGGGGACTACAGCCAAGAAATTAAAAGATGCTTGCTCCTGGGGAAATATAGACAGAATACTAAAAAATAGAGACATCACCTTGCCAACAAAAGTGCGAATAGTCAAGGCTATGGTTTTCTCAGTTGCAATGTCTGGCTGTGAAAGTTGGACCATAAGAAAGGCTGAGTGCCAAAGAATTGAGGCCTTTGAATTATGGTGCTGGAGAAGACTCCTGCAAGATTGCAAGGCGATCAGTCCTAGAGGAGATGCCAATTCAACCCTGACTGCTCTTTAGAAGGCCAGATCCAGAAGATAAAACTCAAATACTTTGGCCACCTAATAAGAAGGAAGAACTCACTGGAGGAGAGCCTAATGATGGGAACTATTGAGAGCAATAGAAGAAAAGGATGACAGAGGATGAGGTGGCTCAATGTAGTCATTGAAGCAGTAGGCGTGAGCTTAAATAGACTCCAGAAGATGGTAGAGAACAGAAAGGCCTGGAGGAACATTGTCCATGGGGTCGCGATGGGTTAGACATGACTTCACAACTAACAACAAAGGTGGATAAAAGTGCAAAGCATGAAGGCAGAGCAATGAAGGGAACACGATACTAGATATCTTACAACAAGTAAAATGGAATATATTGATATTAATGTGGCTAAAGAGATCCATTTTGGCTATTTTCCTCAATATTAGGAGAATGATGTAAGTTTGAAAAGAATATATCATAGCCTAGAAGCCAAACAAGAAAAGTCTATGTATCAAATGAGTTGTTTGCATCTTTGAAAGAATTCTAGGCCTTAAGATAAAGTATATTTTGTCCTAAACATGATTTCTTTTTTGTGCTTGAAATGTGATATCCATTTCTTGAGCTCAACATGGAGGACCAGAGCTCATTTTTTCCATACTTGAAGGCTGAATTTGAGAAGTCTCGATTGTCACTAACCTTTTTTCTGCAGTTTTCTCTTAATGCGTATAAAGTAATGCGTATATATTCTTGTCACCATTGCTAAATTTTTCTTATGAACTTTCTTTTCCGGCATCTCTTAAGATTATTTTATATTCTATTTTTCTTCATCCTGACTTTTCCCTAAACATGTAGGAACATTTCCTCATGCCTCAGTGCTTGTATATCATGTTTTACTGGATTTGATTTTGATGGTTTACTTCATAACCTCTGCGTTTTCCATGAGTTCCATGACTCATAACTAACCAAGTATGCATGAACTGGGAAATAATTCCATTTCCCCCACATACCCCTAGATCAGGAAAGCAGTATTTTAAAAGAACATTGTGGGACAGCTGTAGATGTGCTTTATCACTGTGCAAGTGCAGCCAATTTCCTGATGTGATTTCCGTACATGATGTCACACATGTATATTTCTCTCTCAATGCCCCATCTGGCAGACTTTGAGTCTGTTCTTGAGCAAGCTAATTTACAGTTCCTATTAGCCATGCTTCGACTAAAACCAATTTATTTGTTTGAATAAATGCCTGGGATTTGAAAGTGCCTCCAATAATGAATTAGTATCTAGTCATCTTGGGAAATAAAAATAGTTAACCTTTGGGTAGCCCTTTTTCTTTATTTATATTTGATTGGCTCATAGTGACATATAGTGTAGATGATTTTTTAAATTGCAAGATAGATTAAATATGATTCTGATTCTGTTTTCATTCCCTTTTAAATGATTGGAATCAGTCCCTTTTGCAATTCCTTTCTGAACATCCCTTTAATCCTTAAAACAGTAAATAAAGGATTTATGGATTGGTTGATTACTTTCATTTATGTCCACTTTTATATGCATTCCATTCTCTTTGAATACTAAGGTGCATTGTTCTCATCCAGAATGTTGTAAATGCCTTTAAATCTGTATTATAACACAGAATTCAAAATACAATTAGTAAAAAGGCTATTAAAAGCCTATATCTTTTCATATAAAGTTAAAGATATTTGAACATTTTGTGTTGTGTCAGGAACTGTGTGGGGTGGAGTGATCATCTGGTTTATTTTAATCAGACTTCAGTTAAACATGAGTTTGATTGCCATTCCAATATAGTGAAAACAGTATATTCAAATATGCAAACATTGTTTTAAATTTTTCTTCATAACTAATTAGCTAAACAGCACTTTGGTTCTTAGAGATGACATAATACACTAGAATGGGACAATTGCTGTCTATACTCTGATCTCTAGGCTTCTGTTTATGTAGCCTAATATAATGCTTATATTTTAAGCTATATGGCTCTTGCTTGATTGAAAGGCACCCAATTTCCCTTTAACATTTAATACATACTGCCAAGCTAGGTCTCCCATATCCTCTACTTGTTTGTCTTCTTCCATCATGATAGGCTACCCATCAATGTCCTTTTCTAAGTCACATATAAAATAGTAAACTTCAGTAGAACCAAAGCATAAACCTGTGGTACCCTCTCAATGCTTCTGTCAGTACTTAGGTTTATTAGCATTTTGGATATGCTAATTCAGCTAAAAGCAGCTAATTCAGCTAATCTATCTAATAGCAATTGCATCTACCCCAATTTCTCCATAATATTATAAAGATTTTTATGGGAGATTCTTATCAAATGTTTTGTTGTGATCTGGTAAACTTATGTGGAAGACATTTGCTTGATTTAAGTTACTATTTGTGCCAAAGAAGAAAATAGGGTTAATCTAGTTCTTTCAAAACTATAGCATGCCATTCATTTGTCATGACTTGAATTAGTTTGAAGTTGAATTAACTATAAATTAGTTAAGTTCTCTATTACTCTCTAAATGTTATTCTCCAGTTCTTTCCATATCCCAATGATAAGACAATGTTTATCTAAGACTCCATTTACCTTCCCAGAAAAGACAAACGAAAATAGGAATTAAGAAGAGTTTTTATTTTTATAATGCATCCAAATGCATAAATTAACAAATTAATTAATTAATAAAAATAAAGATATGACTTCTCAATATTATCTATTATTAATTTAACGCACTGTCTTTGCAATGAATCTATACCTCCTTTGACTTTTCTTTTGATTCTAAGATACACAAGAAATCCAATACAGATACTCCTTGACTTACAACCATTCATTTAGTGATATTAGTGATAGTAGCACTAAAAATGTGACTATTGATAGTTTTTCACAGAACTGCATTCCCATGGTCACATGATCAAAATTTGGACACTTGGCAATTGGCATGTATTTATGTCAGTTGCAACATCCCAGATCATGTGATCACCTTTTCCACCTTCTGACAAGCAAAGTCAATGGAGAAAACAGATTGACTTAAAAACTGTACTACTAACTTAACAACTGTAGTGATTAGTAAGAAAGGTCATAAAATGACAGACATTTTGGGCTCAGTTGTGATCATATGTCAAGAACTACCTGTAGTGGTGAATCTGTCTTGCTCATGATTCAACTGTAGGGTTCTTGGTGTTTTCATGCAAACATTTCCTTAACAAGCTAGATAATAATAATGCATAGGAGAATAGAATTTGCTTGTTGGTTTTATATATATACCAGCATGTTTTGCCAGTCTTGTTTGGGGTGTGATTTCTTGATTAGGGATTTGCTTCTTCCCTAATTGTTTACCCTGAAGTTATTTCCTGCTTATCAGGGTATTGATTGCTTGGGGTAACATGCCTGATTTGTTTGTTTTTCATTAATTTTTGGTTGCATCTTTTAAATGATCTGAAGATAAAATACATTCATTGTAATAAAAAGGTCTAAAGTTAATTGAAATAAGGGGACTTACTTCTAAGAAAATAAGGATGGTTTAGAAAATCATGATAAATATATACTTTATATTTTATCAGCCACTGGAATTCCCATCTGATAGCCAATTGCTATACTAAGGTAGCAGAAATATTTGGAGACAGAATGTTATTAAATTCTGATGCTGTAGGTTCATTTACTGTTTATTGCTTGTGCAAATGTCTCAGGTGGGCAAGGCACTATATAGATATAGAATGAAAACTTTTGCCTAAGCACACTTCATTGGGCTCATAATAATAACAATAGTATGATAATCTGGTTGGAGCATTCTATACTTCCAAAATGATTTTGGCTGTAGTATGATGTCTTTCCATTCTAAATATGATATAACCCGAAAGAACAAAAAATACATTCTATTTAAATGTTTGGGGTTTTTGTTTGTTTATTTACTGCAAGTTCTCATATGTTGTTCTTATTGAAGGAATTTAAGCAACTTACAAATCAATATCATCCAATAAGTTCTAATGTGAATAATACAAATAAATCTGTGACAGGAATAAAAAATCCTAACTTTAATATACCTAAATAATACTAAGCAATCTTAAGACATGTATACTCCATTGCCTACTTAGTAGCCGAAAACTTGCCTAAACAGCCAAGTCTTGAAATAATAACAATGAGAATATTCTTTTTATTTCTGATATATATGACTGTGTATTCAGATATTTAGACTACATTATCTAGGAACAGAAAACAAATTTATCTGATACTGATTATTTGTGCTTATGATACAAGGATTCAGTCTGAGATCTGAAATGATATATTTCCCAAAGGAGAATAGGATCTGAAGCTTTTTCACTTTTTTCAATGTGAACACATTTTTTTACTAAACTGTCTTATTACATAGAATAATCTATTTATATTTTCCCTAAATAATTAAATTTTCCTCCTCCCATGTGTTTTGTGGGATATTAAGAGCTTTTGTAATTTTATTTTTTTAAATTGTATATTTCATTATTATTTCCCTATTATTAAAAGTTTTTACAAAGTACATTCTGGTAGACCTTACCTAAATCTGATTTGGGTTTCTTGTAATTGCAAGCTAACCTCCCTTTTAACTTTGAAATTTTTTTAAAACATTGATAACTGGAAAATAATCAGAAATTGGCTTTGAATCAAGGCTTATTAGATATTATAAAACCAGAAAACATGTTTATCCTGCCTTGGTTTTCATAAAAAGTCAAGAGATTTGCATTAAATATGGGATTTTTTTCATTGGCAGTGGCTTTGAGCATCTTTCCTGCTTTTACCACTCACTGTTTGCTGCAGGGGATAGAAAAAGCAGCGAACACACAGAAAATGTCACAGCTGAAAGGTTTTATGTAATCCTGCAACATATGTTAAACATTAAAGCTCCTTCAGCAAGTCTGATGTGCTCACTGTCATCATGAGACCAGCAGTTAAAGTGAGCCACGCTGCCAGGAAACCTTATCCTGCCCCTAACTGAGAGTGACTTAACTAATGTTTCATTTCCTAATTAGTCCTTGTCAGCTGCTGGAAGGCCATGGATGTTGCTGATGGCTTGGGGCCCATCTTGCTGCAACTGAAGTTATTCCAATAGTCAGCAACTTTTGGAAAGAATTGCAAAATAGATTTGATGTTTTGGGGATAAATTATGTTGAAAGAGTTATTCCATAAACAGGACAACTCGAAGGATTGGCAGCAAGAAAAGCCGGTGTCCTGTAGGTTCCTTTGATCAAGCAATGCCAATTTGAAAAGGTTCTCTCAGAAATTCAGGTGTCTCTTATCCTGACTGTATTCCAGAAAGACTTAAAGGCCTATCCAAAATACCTTTCTCAAATATTGAGCTAGCATGATAAGACTCTCAGATGGGTGTTTGACATGTTTGTATTATTGACTGGATTTCACACATACACACACACACACACACATATGTATATGTATATATCCAAATTATATACTATATTTTAAATGTATATTCTTTTATTTGCATGCTATGAACTGCCTAGTCAATTGGATTTGGGTCATACCTAAGTCAAATAAAATAATAAAGAAGCTAAATTAGACATGCAAGTAGTTGCACATACTTTGCAATTCCGTTGGCATATACATGATTTGGTAAGACTATCAAATTTTTCCATTTGTAACTCTATTGCTCAGTTGAGAAACTGGTGATTTGAAAAAATGGTGATAAGAGTCATTCTGAAGTTATTTGTTTGAGTTCTTAATAAAACATGATTCCAATGAATTGGGTTCATCTTCAGAGATGGATCAAATAAGTTGAGATCCAGTTGCAGAATCTGGAAAACTGAAGTTACAGAGGCTCATTTTTCCCTACTGTAAACTCTTTATAACTTTCTTCAAATGAAGCTCAGTGTTTGTTATATGGGAGAGCTATAATTGCAGAAAGCAGCAACTGGAGAGGAACTCAGTGGAATTATTTGGATCAGGGCCAAAAAAGCAGAGAAACAAAATTACCTTCCCACCCAGAACTGCTGTGAGCAAGAAAAGGGGAAAACATACAGGCACAATATGAGCAGCATCTGGACATAATGGGAGAAAACATAATCTAGAAATGATTATCCAAGCAAGCAGAGGATTTGATACATATTTTACAATGGCAGTAAAAATAAAATAACAACAAAACCATCCCACCAATCTTTGGTTCCTGCTCTTTTTACTTACTTGTATGGCATATAAAATTGTGCCAACTTTATGTCTTTTAGAAGAATAAAACTGTCAAAAGTCTGTTTCCAAGCATGTTTTATGTTCAATCTTCAATTGCAGATCTACTAAACTAGTTCTGATAAGATATTATTTTATCTGCTGTATTTTCCATTGCATGAGACCAATATAACTTGAACCTCCCTGTATTTTCTGACTTATAAAAGTGAATAAAATGAATCACTCCTAATATTTGTTCATATTTATTATCATGATTTATAATATATGGCTTATGTGTTAATATCGCTCTCAACAATCTATATGCATTTTGGTACCCCAAACTTTTTCCTTCATCTCACATCATCTGTCATCATGCTATCCATAGTCAGTATAACACTGCTATACTGTATAAATGGAGCTGAAGTGCTCACATTCTTTATATACTGTATGTTCAAATAAGGAACATGACCTTGCACAGATAGGCTGAATATATTATACCTTTTTGTAACCAAATGCAGCTAGTATTTATTTTTATCATCAAGTGGAATCCATTATTGGAGAGCTATCATTGCTGTCATCAGCTTCATCCTTACCATTTTACATTTGTATCTCAAAGGATTTGTGAATTCTTTGTAAAATTACCTGTACATAGCCAGATGGTTATATTACAAAAATGCCTCCACCTCTGGGGTAAATTCCTGTTTAATTAATACCTATGCTGTAAGATTGGGATATTCATTTATCTTTCTTAATTTCACAGCTAACTACCCATGTCAGGTGGATGCTAGCAATGCCATTTAATAGAGCAGGAATAATTTTCAAACTGTATGTGCTGCATTGTATTGCTACGTACACCCTGTAACTGAGAAATAAAAAAATCTCCATTCCCAGGATGTTTTCTTTTCTTTTTTTTTTCTTTTTTCACATAATGCACCTTTTTGTCTTCTTCTCACATTCTGGAGGTTTCCTGAAACTCACGTTTCTCATATAATATCTGACAACATTTGTGCCCTCAGCCGGATGCAAAAATAAATCAGTTACCTAATTTTAGCAAGCTACAAGGTGTACTCTCATCTCTAATAGTAATAATATGTTCAAGTCCCCAAATGATAGCTTACTTTGAAAGCTATCCCATTTTGGCACCCCAACCTCCAAGGGATGTACTGATGAAAACAATAATAAAGATACATCTTGACTTAACTTAATGTAGCAGAGAGGGTGAAGGGAAAAAAGATAATAATAGGATGGATTCTGTGGCATAATGCAAGACCTGATCAGCAAAATCATTTGGCCTGGGGATTCCAAAATGGGAAAGGAACATTCAAAAAGTATAACACATTAACCTCTGGGTACACAACTGTCTGCATGAAAAGGAATTATCCAAAGTGCACATTGATGGTTGGGTAGGGGATTCTTTTACAAAGAATGATTCCTTGATAGCAAGCAAGCAAGAACTATTTTTTTTTATCAAAGGGTAATGTAGTTTTCCTTTGAAACCGTCCCATATTTACAGTTACTGGTGGAACTATTTTTTTGCTGGGTGAACAGGAGAAAAAATATTCTGACCTGGTCTTACCATGTCTGAAGAAATCAGTGTGCCAGTTTGTTTTTGTTCTGTGTTAGCTTGTCATGCCAATGTTTCTGTAGCTTATCATTCTGATAATCCTTGCTGAATTAAACTAAATTGTTCTCACCCAGAGGATTCTGCTAAGCAAACATCAGTCTGATTCAGAAAGATGTGCCCTATATAGGAATATAGTCAGTGGGAGTGACATAGTTTGTCATGTCCTTTGATTCACGTAGTAATAAGAGATAAAATACTACCGTTAGACAGGTTGGGATACAGTTAGCTGCCTAATACTTTTTACACATGTTAATTTTTTTGTATTAATTTTTGGTAGTGTATTCACCAAAGACATTTTCAATCACAAAGATTCCAACATCTCCAATTTACTTGAAACTCTTTCTCTTAAAATAGGAGTGAGAAATTTATAAGCTTTAAACATAAAATTTATGGCTGATTAATAAGTATTATGAGTTTTTCTCACAGCTTCCATCATAATATAGTACAGTGGGCCTTAATCATAGTAAAATCACAGTAAACCCCCCCAAAAAACTGTGTGCCAAAAAGGTGTGCACTGGATTAGCTGAACCTTGTACCAAGAACCAAAGTAGTCTCATTCAAATATGTTCAAGAGAATTCTGAATTAAAACAGAACTCCTCTGAAACTGCCCCTTCCAATTTTGAACTTCCTAAAGCTCTAGATCAGGGGTATGAAACTCGCGGCATCACATGACGTATTGGGACTTTTTTCACCTTTGCTAAATTGGGTGGGGGTGGGGCCAGCACGTGATGCATCCAGCCTATGGACTGTGAGTTTGACACCCCTGCCTAGATGCTTGGGATAAACCCATGAACTCCTGAGCCACCTCAGACCCTTTCTTTCTCATTCTGTAACTAGACAAATTGAAGGCAATGTGATGCATGAAGCATGCTACATTGTTTGTTAATAAATAATTGGTACAGTTCTAGTAAATATACTTTCTAAATATTCATAAGCATAAAATTTGGTGCCTTCCTGAAATGTTGTGCCTAAAACATTCATATGTTTTATGTACTGTTTATTTTCATGAACAATAATTTGATGTTGTATAAATGGTTAATTCAAATGCATTTATTATTAATTAAATAAACTGTTCCAGTTTATGATAGATGTTTGTGTTTTACTCAGTGATCATGATCAATTTTAATTACGTTTTATACTCTGTATTGGCTTGTAATTTAGTTGCTTTAAGACAGAAACATGAGCCCAAAAATTATTTCCACCTGGTGTGGCTATAGTGTAGATGTATGAGATGTATGAGTTCTTTTATTCTGAGGATTGTACCTATGACATATTACTCTAGGAACAGGAAAAAACCAGGTCATCTGCAGGGCTTAAAGTACAAGTAGTCCTCAATTTAAACCACAATTGAGCCCAAAATTTTTGTTCATAAGTGAAACATTTCTGAAGTGACTTTGCCCCATTTTATGACCTTTCTTGCCACAGTTGTTAAGTGAATCACTGCAGTTAAGTTAGTAACGCAGAGTTTTAAGTGAATTTACTTTCCCTGCTTATTTGCTTACCAGGAGGTTGCAAAAGAGAATTACATGACCCCGGGATCCTGCAATTGCCATCATAAATATAAGTCAGTTACCAAGCATCCAAATTTTGATCATGTGACCCTGGGGATGCTACAACAATTGTAAGGGTGAAAACGAGCCATAAGTCGCTTTTTTTCAGTGCTGTTATAACTTAGAATGGTCACTAAGCAAACTGTCGTAAGTCAAGGAGTCTCTGCATTCATTTCCCTTCTTACATCTCTCCAGAACATATAATCACACACACATTGAAGTTCAAAATTTGAACCATAAACAATAAATTTTATGTCTATGATACACTTAAACTAAGCTTCTCTTGAGAAGGGCTGTCTAGCATATTACATACACACACACACACACAAATGCACACAATTATTAGCAATTGCACTTAGATTTATATACAGCTTCACAGTGCTTTACAGCCTTCTCTAAGTGGTTTACAGAGTCAACATATACCCCTTACAATCTGGGTCCTCATTTTACCCATCTCGGAAGGATGGAAGGCTGAGTCAGTCTTGAGCCAGTGAGACCCAAACTGCCAAACTGCTGGCATCCAGCAATCAGTAGAAGTAGCCTGCAGTACTGCAGTCTAACTACTGACCCACCTTGGCTCTTTCTGCACTACCTTGCCTCTTTCTTATTATCCTATTACATGATTTTGCAGAAAAAAAAAGGGGGGGTTCCTTTATAGACTTTCAAAAGTTGGGATCCTCTGTTGGTTTCTGGGCTTATGATATCACCTTGAAAACAACATGTAGAAAAGACTATTCACTTGTTATTTTCACAATGAAAGTGAACACTGAATACAACTACTGTAGCCCATTAAGATAGCATACAGTTTTAATATCATCCTAAGCCATAATGGATTTTTCCTTGTTTTGTGAATCTGGCTATTGTAGTTTATTCATTCATAAATAAATAGATCAATAGGTGATGGTTGTCAGGCACAAGCAACCAGATCTACTTGTGAGAGATTCAGGTCAGCTACTTTATTGTGTTCTACCAATATTACAAGAATCTCCCCAGGCTGCTTACCTTCCATTAGATAAGGTTCCATGGAACTTGGGGGCTGGGGCCAGGTTTAGCCTCTTGCAGCTGTACAAGCACTCAAGCCTAATACCCTGCTTGGCCTCCCCTCTTTGCCCAATCCAATATCGGTTGAGCAAACCATTGGTTAAGTGCAATGCTTAAAATCAGGGTGCAAAATACTTTCATACATTACACACACACACACACAGAATAAGTCAAAAGTCAGTCACGAAGTCTGGTCTCATAGATAATTTATTATGTAAATTATATTAAATGTTCAAATTGATTGCCATTCTCTTCTAAACATTTCCTTATTTGCTTATGATTGACCTTTGAATATTCCTAAGTGCAAGAACATTTTCTATGGAAAAAAAAAACCTTCCAACTGAGACTAGCCCATGAGAAGAAAGGATGGGACTGTTTGTGTGTGTATGTGTGTGTATAGAGAGAAAAAGGTAACTTTAAATATTTGCAGTTGCTTTAAAAAAATTTAGTGTCAGGCATGTTGTCAAATCAGAAATCAAAATTCTTGTCTATTGGAAAATAAATATATTACACTTGACTGTGTTGTCTGTATACAAAAGGATTCTTGCTTATCCAATAGAACTCTAGCACATTTGCAAGTCTCTTCCAAAGGCATTTAACATAAATTCCCATTTTTCTTTGATCACTATTGTTTTTAATTTTATATAAATTCTACCGAGATCTTTATTTTACTTGCTGCTGATTTTCCAGCAATTGTATATTCGTTAGGCATATTCTCACTGTTGCAATTTTGTGGGGCATTGACCTAGGCAATTTCAAGCAGGCAGCCAAATATCAACTATTTCTACATGTCAAAGATGTGCTGAGTGTTGACTATCTAGTTTTCACAAAATCTATTTAACATGCAATACTTTCCAAATAAATTGATCAGAAACTGAACATCACAAATATTAATATGGTGTCTACATATTACATAATTAACTATGAACCTAATATATGCCTGGTTATCCCACCACAGACAAATCAAAATGGCTAAAGTTTTCAGTTTGCTGTAGGCTGAAAAATACTTTTAAGACAATAAAATCCTTTCACTTACCTAAAATACTCAATTGCTAGGAACTAATTTTTTTCCTCACTAAATTCCTAATCAGTTTTTGGAAAACAATATTTCACAAAATATACATTGGGAAACCTTGGTCTAGAAAGCTATCAAAATCAATCTCCTTCAGCCTATTGCATATTAGATAGGTTGGAATAAACTCCCAGAAGGCCCCAGGTAACATGGCATGCATTATGTGAATTAGAATTTTGTTTCTCATCCTGAATTAAATGACAATTTAATTTACTTATGGAGTTAGGCAGAATGGCTTGCAGGTCAGAGAAAATGATGCCCAAGCAGTTCTGAGCTGTAGAATTCTTGATTGAATAATGAATAGTTTCCTTTCTCTGGAGTGTTTTGCATTTCCTATTAACTATTTAAGAAAGAAAAGAAGCTAAGTCCTGTATAGCCCATTAGAAAATTATTGCTGCTTGTAACTTTCTGCAATAAAACATTTATCCTCTTGATTCTTGCCCAGGTGTTTTCTTCTCTCCTTGCAATAATGAAGTTTCTTGACCTCTTTGGCCTCTTGTAAAAGTTCTGAACAAAAACCCAGCATAATAAATCCCCATCTCATCATGGCTGCCTGTCAACTTGAAGCCCCTACAGTGAGGTGAAATGGAGAAGAGGGGGCATTGTGTCTTCCTGACTAACCAGGCTGGATCTCTGATGCCCCTTTAGCATACCACACACTAGTGTTCTGCTTTTAATTAGTTACGTGGTGTGATAATTAAGTAGTGTTTCTCTACAATTTTCCTCTTGTTGCTGAACTGAGAGGTTGGAGTTGTTAATGGAGGGAAGATGGAAGTCATTTTAACATTCTAAGTAACTGTGACCCTAACTGTGAGAAAAACAGTAAGTAAAATTCAAACTCTCTAAGGAAAGATAACATTTTTTTGGGTTAGGTACATCCTTCTCCAGCTTGCAATAGCATGTCATATTTATCCTTCTCCTTGCAAAGTCTCAAAGGGTAATAGAAGGCTCCCTTGACCTGAAAGTGGTAAACATTCTGAAATCCTAGAAAGCCAAGGATGAGGTCAAATTTTGCCTAGATTGACAGCTGACTAAAATGGTAGAAAAAAGAAGGCACCATACTGAATAGCCATTTATTGTACAAAAGAATATACTGAAATTCAAAAGTAATTGAAATTAATTAAAGAGAGCTACAGATAAGAAAATAGATGCTATTGGGGTTCCATTGAACTACATGAAGTACTATATGAAGCCTGGACTGCTGAAAGTTCAAGATGAAGATATATGGGTTGAGATGTCTTTTGAAAATATAAACAAAACAAAAAAGCAATGATGAATTGCCATGAAAATGTGAATTGCTATTTAGGACTCAGTGCAATTAATGTAAAAGTGTAAATGGTTTTATACTTAAGATCCATTATTTCTACAACAGCAAATACCTTTCTGAATCTTGTTCCTTGTCATGCTTGCTCATTTGTTTGTCCTTTCCCTGTATCAAGAATTGGGAAGCAGGGAAAGTGGTACTTCATGCTGACTTTGATTACATGCCATCCAGTATTTTTGACACTTAGTGGCCAGCTAACCTGGTCTTTCACGTCTCTCAACAGTGCACTTATCACCACTGCAATTGAGTCTATCCACCTTGCTGTTGGTCATCCTTCTCTTTCTTTCCATCTTTCCTAGCATTTAAATTTTCCTCCATAAAGATATGTGTTAGCATAATAAGGCCAAAGGAGGTTTAATTTGAGCTTGATCATTTGAGCCTTTTGTGAGAAGTCTAGATTGATTTATTCAATGATACATTGGTTTTCCCAAAGGTTCTTTTTCAAGAGGTAATTGGACTTTCTCTTTTTTTCTTTGAAGATGTTTCACTTCTTTAGAGAAGCTTCTTGGATGAGAAGCAAGACATCTTCAAAGAAAAACCAGAAAGTCCAATTGTCTCTTGAAAAAACACCTTTGGGATAATCATGACCTGGATGACTGAGAATCTCCATAGACAGTTCCATTGGTCTGCTTTCTTGGCAGTCCATGGTATTTTCAGCAATTTTCTCTAACTGTTATCTAGCTCCAATTCTTCAATTCTACTGGTTCAGTGGACATTAATTTAGCTTCCATAATTGTCACAAGAAAGTTCATGGTTTGCAAGATTCTTATCTCTGTAACTATAAACAAATCACATCATCTGAATATCTTATCCAAGGCCTTTATGGTTACTCTACCAAGTGTTAGTCTACTGTATATTTCTTGTCTGCTTCTTCCTTAGTTGTTCTTGGTTAATACTAAAATACTATTTGATATATTTCAATTTAAATCTAAACCTATTGTCACTAGTTTGATCCCTTATATTGAGCTTTAGTCCAATTTTTTCACCAAGCTCCTTGACTTTACTAACTAGACCTTGCAGATCCTTTGCATCTTTTGCTATTAGCCCAGATTATTGCTGCTGCTTCCTCCAGCTATAAATTAACAATATTTTTCTGATGCAGCTTCCCTTTGTACAAGGGTCTTCAGACTTGGCAAATTTAAGACTTGTGGACTTCAACTCCCAGAATTTTTGAGCTAACATGAGGAAGGAATTCTGGGAGGAGGAATTCTGGGAGTTGAAGTCCACAAGCCAAAGCTGTCAAATTTGAAGACCCCTGCCTTAGTATATATTCGACATATAGGTTGAATAAATAAAGGAACAGTATATAGCATAGTCACACTCATTTCCCAAACTGTTTCACCATGTACTGCAGCTTTCTGACCTGTAGGTGAATTCAACAACTTAATGTAGTTGAAATAGCTGAATGTCTATCTGTAATCAGTGAAACACATAATGCCTTCTTTTTGGTAACCTTTGTTTTTTTTAATTTTATCCTACATTCATTAGCAATAATATGTTCTTTTCTAAAGCCAGTTTTTTACTTTTTTTTGGTCTTGAGGATCTTCTTATTTAATAAAGATAATGATAGGGAATGTAATATTCTTTTGGAATGTTGATATAATTTTATTTTGCTGTTTTATAAGTTTTATTGTGATTTCCCAATATTAGTGTGTATAAAATAGTTGGTCATATAAGTCTATAATAAATAATAAATAAGCAGACTTTGAAAGCAATGCTGGCTGATATATGAGAGAGAAAGAGAGAGAGAGACTAAGAATCTACTTACATCTTCAGAAGTTCCAGTACAGAACTTGAAAAGGCAAGCTTTACATTGCACTATAAGATATGCATATAAATACATCTCAAACAGCTGAGACAATAATACTTCAGAATATATTAAGAACTTCAAAACATTTTAATATGAAACTTTAATTGAAACATATTGAAACATTTTCCCTCAATTTACCTGCACATATATTTCACACATGAACCTTCAAGGGATAGTAATCTACCCAGTAGGTAGTCAGACGAAGGATGGAGTGATAATAACGCAGTACCGAATTCTAGTCTTTTTGCAATCTGCAGATCATTCTATTTAGGCAACAGATCGTGATTTTGGGAGCCTTGCTGTATACCTATACATTTGAACAGTTAAGTACTGCAGCTACTATATATACAAGAAAGGTACAATGTATGTAACTACTTTTTGTTAGGTTATAACATTAAATGCAGTCTGATAATAGACATTTCAAGCACCACGTTCTTTAAAATCTGTTCAGAATTATCTCCATTTGGTAACTGCTCAATTATTGTTCAATTAGACCAATAGGAATCATAACAGATTGTGTCCAAATAGTTGCTTTTAGAGATAATGTATAGATACAGATTGTAGTCCTGGGTAAGTTTTTTCAGACAGTACTTATTATTCATAAATAAATTGAAATAGTTAAATGCACATTTCAAACAACTTATTTAAATTTATGTTTGATTACTAGAAATCACATTTCACAAGATTTTCTACCTTGTAATTTTTGTAGTAATAGAAAAGTTAGTCCTTCATAGGCTAATTTCATCTTGCTACCAGCGGAGATGATAATTTTTCATATCTTTAAATTGAAGTGATTTTTTTGGGTTATCTTCCTCATAATATTTCTTATTGGTCATATAATTTTGCTCATGCTGCCTGTCAAAATCTTTAGATATTTCCAAATAATGCTTATTTTTTAAGGATTGCTATTTGCATAGTGTGCTATTAGCATGTTTGCCATTTTTCAGCAGAAAGTCACTTATCAGTTACTAAAATTAATTATGAAATAGAAACATCAATTATCTCACTATTAACTTGGAATACAGTATAAACTTCAAGTTGCTGATGATAGTGAGGATGATTATGTATTGGTGTGCAATACATCAGTTAAAACTAAGGAAATGTTGTATGTGGCTTGTGCACAGAGTTTTTAGGTTAAAATTCTTCAATCTTTAGTATTCAGTATTCATGTTTATGTCAGCCTTCTCTGTAAGTCCTGTGGTAGAGCAGTTAAAGCAATAGTAGATAGAAAAGATATGCCAATCAACTCTGATTCCAGAGATCAGCCTAAGAAATTATATAAATAAGAGAGAGAAAAAACAACAACCAAAAATATTGATTCCACTCTATCTCTAGCTAGGTCAAATACATGAAACTTTCCAATTTATTCTTTATTGTGTCCTTCATCAACTCTGAAGTTTCAGTTTTCATATAATTTGCTGTCTTATGCATAAGAACTTAGGAACTACTGTACATCCGAGTGCTGCTATATCTTGCCAAACTTTGTATAGCTTTCTGGAAGAGACTAGTATGATTGGCATGGATATATGTATTAAATTTGTATTTGATAATTCCTCCCAAAAAACTCAGGAAGTATGTGTTGTCTTCATCATATTTTTGGCAGCAGTCACTGGGCAAGGCTCAGTCAATAATAACTCAATGAGGAATAAATATTTGAAACTTTATTCCCCTACATTCTGGGTGATTGTGATAGACAAGCTGATATCCTCTTAATTATTTCTGATTAGTTATGCTACCCAGGCTTATGAGATTTGTAGTACAATAACACATTTTAATGGCAAATGTCCTATATAGGAAAAAAGCTATCAAAATCCAGACTAGGAAGGAAAGTCTCTTAATTGAACTCTGAATGCCAGGAGTTTCAAAGCATTATAATCACTAGATAATTGCATGTGAAAGCATCAGGGTAATTGGAAACAAGGTAATTATTAATAGATTCGTTCATAAAATGCCATGGCCGAGACAGTACCAGCAACTCTATTTGTGCAATATTTAATTCTTCACATTCTTGATTACTACTATCAACTGTAATCTGTATGTATATACGGTATGTGGGCACCCTCCCACTCAATTTTGGAGGTCATGATACAGAGCATTTTGCCTTTCTTTTCTCAATTTCATGCAAGAGAATGACTTTCAAGTCTGCTTTTTCTCCAATGAATTAAACAAAGTTCCCATTGGTATCAAATAGGGTTTTACAGTTATGTTAGTTAGGAAGTGGCTAGAGAATGTTTGTGCCTGACTTTCACTCTTAGGTAGATTGCAACCTTTAGGATTAACTTATTAGTTACCAATGAAAATGTTGTAAATATCAGAAGTGGACGGCAGCGAGGAAGCCTGTAGAATATTGAAAATATGAGTAACACAACAATGACTCTAGTTTGTTCTTCCACTTTGCACCAAAGATAGATAGACAGTAACTTTGAAAACAACCAGAGAATGACATAGAAAACCAGAAATAAAAATAATTGGAATCAGAAGGCAAATTTTAGGATAGTTTTAGCATAAATATTTCATTTTAAATCCAGAAATATATTTCATAGATTTTTTAAAAAATTCTTAGCCTAGGACCAAAATTGAACGGAATAGCGCAATTGCTTCAGACAGCTTTATGCATCACAAAAGGTCAGCAAATGGTTAATTAATGAATTAATCTATTGTATTTTTACTGTTAAATAAGGAAATAGGCCTATGTGGGTTATTCTGCCCTAGGTATTAAAAGAGTTTTCTATCATTTGATATCCACATTCAGATACCGAAATAATGTTGGCCTAGATCAGTCAAATCAGACTTGACAATCTCCGAGATACCAGATGTTACAGCCATATTGCCCTTCAGTGGCTGGCTTTGTACTAGGTCTGAATTTGTTTCCAGACCAATAGTCAAAATGTATAATGGCAGATATATAATCATCTCTTAGTTTATGGGTGCCTGCTATAGGTCCCCCACTGTATAAAACTTAATACCTGATTCCCAACACTGAATTTATAATCATTTATAACTTTGAGAGCAACCAGGCTCTTGAATGATAAAACAAAGATTATAATTATTAGAAAATATAAGAGCAAATATATGTGGCAAAAGGTCACCAGAGGATTCTAGCTCCAAAATTCTGAGATAAGGACTCAGTAAAGTCTCATGTTAGAAGACTAATCCAAACCGTCTTCCAATCCAACCCGTTGTTCAGGCAGGTGACACTATATATCATTTGTTCAGAATGGTATTGGTTTCCTGCCTGAGCAGAGGCTTGGAACCTATACCATTCAAAGTCCCATCCAACTCTGTTATTGTGTTAAAAGATTCCCCATGCAGCTTTAGTGGAGCTAAAGCCACTCCTCATTAACCTATGTCCCACCCTCTACTGCTTTGTTGAAAGAAATATCCTTCTGGGTTCAGTTCCAAGCGTGGAAAAAGACACTGGAAACATGGAGGCTGCTTGGAAGGTTTAATGGTAGACAGGACACATGGCTGGAGCCAGTGGTGGGATTCTACCAGTTCGTACCGATTTGCTAGAACTGGTTGTTAATAGTCTAAGCAGTTTGGAGAACTGGTTGTTGGAAGAAATTACTGGCCTAATCCTGTAAGGAAGGCAGGAAGGAAACATTCTGGTGTTGCTTACAGAAACTGCCTCTCCANTCTTGGCAGGACTAGACTTCCTGTCTCAGGAACTTCTGTGGAGTTATTTTTCCCTCCTTTGCTGGTACTTTGCTTGTGTGGAATGACCATTCAAAGTTGCAATGGCACTGAAAAAAGTGACTTATGACCATTTTTCACACTTATGACTGTTGAAGCATACCCACAGTCATGAGAGGCCAGGCGAGGAGATGTGTGCCTCGATGTGAGTGATATTGAGATGGCCATGCCCACCAACTAAGCCACACTCACAGAACCGGTTGTTAAAAAAATTGAATCCCACTCCTGCCTGGAGCTCCAGAATGAAAAGGAAGGAGATCAAAAAAGGACTGAGGTGCTGAGAGTGCCTGGATTTTATACCCTCTGTTGGGATTTGAATTTGAGCTTGTATCCCGATTGGTTGTCAGACTCCCATGGGCAACTCTGTAGGCTGTCCCGTGTTCCATGCTTGGTCTAGCCTTGCTGGATGATTTATGCCCTTAAAAGGGCTTTTGGCAATTGTTATAGCTTTACCTGGAGATCTTTCTTATGTAAAGTATTCTGGCCCAGACCTTAATGACTCACCTATTAATAAAGGTGGGGTGAGATTCTGCTTCTGGGGTGAGTTTATGCTTCTGAGTTTCTACTCTTTTTAGAGGAAATATTCTGCCTTTTTAATATTTCCTTGGCTATTTCAATTTTCTAGGAGAGGAGTGGGTGCTAACTTCCTACAGCTTTCTAGCAGTTTCACAGTGGATCAATTGGAAAAAATTCAGAGTCCAATGACAAGGATAATTAACAGTCTTGTGTTGCCTTATCAGAAAAGAAACTTAAACAAGCTAAATATATCTCGGTTAGTTAAATGGTTAGTCTTTGAGACAGAGATGAGTTATAGGCATTTCCATATTGGTAAGGAAAGAAACATTAAGCCCCTGTCACACTGCACCAACGGATGCAAAGAGGATGTAAAACGGACAAAAAGGCTTGCCATCCGTTGGAAAATGCGATGTACTCACTGCCTCCGTTTTGCTTCCTCTCTATCCGTCCAGCAACCGTTTATTGACGTTTCATCCGCTCCAAAAGTTTTGGGCTGCTCAAAACTTTGCGCGGAAAATGTATCCAGTTCGTCCGTTCTGCATCCGCTAGCGCATCCCACTACACATCCGCTTGCATCCGTGTACGCATCCGCTATATTCCGCTAGGCATTGCCGTGTGATCCGCGCACACTCCACTCCGACCGGATGCAGGAGGGAAGCCGGAACGGACGAGAACGGATGCAGAACGAGGCAGCATGGAACAAAGCGTTTAAAACGAAAAACGTCCGCAGAGGGACCTATCTCGGATATTAAGGATGTCTACAGGATGCCTAGAGGATGCCAGAGGATGCCTAGAGGATGCCAAAGGGACACCTATACTGCCTATAAAAGGGGAGCAACTCGTCTGCATCTCACTTTCAGACCATCAGCCCAGCTGTGCAGACCTCTGCAGCCTTCACGAACTTGTGCAGCGGCTGACACCCAGGTGATCAAAGACAAACACCAACTTCCCGCCCAGCCTGGAACCTGGGCTCAAGGTGACACTCACTCGCCCACCTGGCTCAGGGACCACCTACAGGAGCATGCAGTATGGCTGGAGGGTGTCCACACAACACCATCAGCATTGTGGTCAGAGAAGTGGTGCAGGCCAATCGAAATACAAGGAGGAGCTCCTCCAGTGCCCCTCCACTAAGAAGATGGAAGAAAGTTGCAGAACAGTGGTATCAGAAGTGGAACTTCCCCACAACCTTTGGAGCCATCGATGCAAGCACGTGCCTGCAAAGCGCCAACAAGTTGGGGTCCACTATCCACAACTACAAGGGCCTTCTTCAGCATCATCCTCTTTGCCATGGTCGATGCTGACTACAAATTCATGTACATCGATGCTTCAGGCAATGGCTCATCTTCAGAATGCCCAGGTATACAACGCAGTCACCTCAAGGAGGGGCTGGAAAGCAACCTCATGTGGGCTTCCCAGATCAGACCGCTGCCCAACCAACACGCAATGATGTGCCTACTTCATCGTGGAGATGATGCCTTCTTCCCTCACAAGCGTACCTCATAAGCCCTACACCTCCAATACGCTCACCCGTGAAGAGAGGATCGTCAACTACAGGCTGTCCAGGCAAGACGGGTGGTGGAGAATGCCTTTGGCATCCTGGCCAACAGGTTCCAGGTACTTCTCACCAACATGCAGCATCGCCCAGAGACCATGAGAAAGATCGTGGAAGCTTGCTGCATCCTGCACAATCTCATGCGCACCCGCTAACCCCAGTCTTGCAGAACAGCTCGTGGACTCCAGCAAGGCAATGGGGACATGGAGCGGGGAATGGAGGCAAGGGCAAACCTATCGACACTCGAGGATGTGCAAGGGCTCAACAGAGCCTCACGTGAGGCGAAGAAGCAGCGCAACTCCTTAAAACACTGGTGCAACTCCCCAGCTGAGCGGTGGAGTTGGCAAGACAGGATGGTAGATGCTTATATGGATGGTTCTTCGCCTGTCTCATCACACTAATGAGATTGGCCCATGTATGTTTGGTGTGCCTACAATGAACAGGGCATTTAATAAAGAGTTGTGTTTATGTTGACATTGTGGATCAATGCTTACATTGTAATTGAGTAATGAAGGCCATAGGGTGCACCTGGAGGGGTGGACCATACAGTCCCACTATGCTTGCACTGGAGGTTTATCTATCCACAACTTTACCATCCCATAGGTATCCCTGCCATCCCACAGGTATCCTGCCATCACCACAGGTATCCCTCCATTCCAAGCTATCTTTACCCATCCCACAGTATCCCTGCCCATCCACAAGGTTCCCTTCCCAGTCCCAACAGCTACGTATCCCATCCCACAGGTATCCGCCATCACCACCAGTTATCCTTCCAATCCAAAAGGTATCCCTTCCCATCCACAAGCTATCTAACCCCATCCCGCAGGTATCCCTGCCATCCCACAGGTAATCCTTCCCATCCCAATCTGCTATCCTTTCACCATCCCACAGCTATTAACCATCCCACAGGTATTCCTGCCCATCCCATCTGCTATCATTAAACCGATCCCAACAAGCAATGCAAGGCTAAACCATTCTAAGTGTCCACCCAGACTTTATAGAAAAAATAAGAAGGGCAAGTGTGTGAAACAAAGATAAAACTTTATAATAACCGCTGTAAAATAAACATGACCCAAGTCAAGTGTCCCAAATAAAGTCAACAATATCCAGGCAAGCAGTCTTGCACTCCTTGGTCACTCGAGGTGTAGTGCCAGTCTAAGGTGTTAGGAGTGTTGGTGCTGTGGAGGTGGGTGCTGCTGCAACGTGCTGGCGTGAGTGTTGTTAGCGTGCCTGCGCCCCGAGGGACAAAAGGGACGGTGTGTTTAGAAGGTGTCGGACAGTGGCTCAGCCCCGTGATGCTGAGAGTCCTGCTCCATGCAGGGGTGTCAGCCCAGTACCTGCAGGACAAGTATACTGAGCGTCGCGGCTTGGCTTGTGGATGGAGGAAGGAGCGTGTAGTGGGGCTGCCTGGTCTGCAGTGGGTGAGGACGCGTGGTCGGCATCATTGGTTTGGCTGATGACTGTCGTGGGGTGATTATTTGCGTGGTTGGACCGGTGGCATCATTGAACCGGGTGGCAACGGTGTCACCGATGACTCCTGTGCTTGCATTGGAAGAGCTGCTGTCTGTGCTGCTGACCTCCGGTAGCTGTAGCCTGGTAGGTGAGGGCTGTGAAAGCCTTGTTGGAGGACATCACTGGGGTGAGAGCAGACCTGGACTGGTGGGAGCAGGTTCCTCTGAGTCTGGAGGTGTTAAGCAGGTATTGATCCTCTCCTCACCACCTGTACTGATCCGCCATCTCCTTGAGGTCTGATTGACATAATTGAGGAAGGCTTGTGTTGGAGAGGAGGATTCGATGGGGGACCATCTGAGGAGAGGACCTATTGCGGTGGCGGATGGTGTCCTGATCTCCACCAGGACCTTGTGGCTCTGCCCTCCTGCGGTCTGGGCTCTCTGCCTTATTGGAGCAGAGGTTGTGGTGGATGGGTTGGACGGTGACTCGATGGTCTCCTTCTCCCACCGCACCAGGAGTCCTCCTCGCTTCCACGCATTGCTTTCCAACCTGCCTGGGGTCTCCCGCGTGGCGACCTCCACAGATGACCTGCATGGAGAAGGACTGATCTCGGCCAGCCAGAGGACTGGCTTCCAGCAGGCTGCCAGAGAGAGGGCTAGAGATTTGTCTCCTGTGCTCTCCTCGGTGGCGGACCCACCTCCCAGGAAGTGCACTTGGCGCATGACATAGTTCTCTCTGTCCGTCAGCTTAACCGTGGCCTGGCCAATTTTTTGAGGTGCAGTCCCGTACCCAGGTGTGCATAGTGCTTGCCACAGCCGAGGAGACATCGCAATGTGTAGCCCAGACTCTCCCCCTCTCTCCCAAGATCCTTCTTCCCTTGGTGTCCCCTGTACAGCCGTGTGTCCCGTCGCACACAGATATCGTTCTCTCTCAGCCACTCCAGCACCTCATCCTCGTCGCTTCCTCAATGTAGTACTGCTCCTCTCCCGTTGTTGCTGCACCTCTTTCTCCTTTGGCAGGACCAGATGGGCCCTCTGCAGGGGCTTCCAGGTTGTAGGGGCTGCTCCTCCACCACAACAGCAGCATCATATCAGCAGGAGCAGCAGCAGCATCACACAGCAGGATCATAATAGGCATCATCATCATCAGTATAATCACAGCAGATCAATCAGCAGCAGCGGCAGAGGAGATTCAACAGGCAATGCACATCAGCAGCAAGAACCAGGATCAGCAGCGAGCGAGTAAGCACCAAGCAGCAGGCGTCAGCAGACCAGGAGCATGAGCAGCAGCAGCAGCACAAGCAGGACCACGGAGCGAGCAGGACCAGGAGCACGAGCGACACAGAGGAATGAGCAAGTCCAGGAGAACGAGAGAACGAGCAGGACCGCAGGACCAGCTAGGACCAGAGCAGCTCAAGCAGAGACGCAGCAGAGAAGCACCACCGCCAGGAGCACTTCATCAGAGTCGCAAGGCAGAAAGCACCAACTGCCAGGAGCCAGCTACAGCAGGAACTCAGCAACGGAAGAGCGAGCCCAAGCAGCGAGAAAGCCCAGCAGAAAGAATGAGTCAGGACATGGGCGCGGGAGGGTGCCCTGTCCTCTTGCAGGGATGGCGGCATGTTGCTGAGGCTTTTTCGCTTCCTTCCCCATGGTTGTGGGGTTGCTGGCTGGCAGGAAGGCTTGCAGGAAGGCTGGAAGCACAAGGCTTGCAGGAAGGGATGGCACCAAGGCTGGCAGGAAGGTGCACCAAGGCTGCAGGAAGCCTGGCCAGGAGGGCGCAGCAAGGCTGGCATAACAAACTGCTGGCAGGCGAGGCTGGAGAGCGCAGGCTGGCAGCAAGGCTGGCAGGGAGGCTGGAAGCATGTGCTGGCAGGCAAGGCGTGAAGGAGGCTGGAAGGCAGGCTGCCAGCAGACGGAAAGGAGGCTGGAAGGCAGGCTGGCAGCAAGGCTGCAGGAGGCTGGAAGGCAGGCTGGCAGCAAGGCTGCAGGGAGGCTGAAGGGCAGGCTGCCAGCAGGCTGGAAGTGGAGGGTGGAAGGCAAGGACTGCCAGCAAGACTGGAAGAGGCTGGAAGGCAGCCTGCCAGCAAGGCTGGAAAGCTGCAGCAAGGCTGGCAGGGAGGCTGCCCAGGAGGCTGGAGCAAGGCTGGGAGGCAGGCTTGGAGGCGGCTGGCAGCAAGGCTTGCAGGCAGGCATGCAGCGAAAGAACTCGAGGTATCCGAGCAGCAGGTCTTTCCTCCAAATGCTGGCCACATGCGAGCTGCTCCTGTTATCGCGGGGCTTGCGCAATGCATACCCCGCATTCGACAATAAGGCGAGAATATCCTTTCTGCTTCCGTTGTGCAATCGCTAGGCTCGCTGTGCAATCCACTTACATCGCTGGCATCCATTCTCATCCTTATTTCCATTCGCGTCCGCTTTGCTGAAGGCCCCCGGAAGCTGCGTATGCGCCATCCGCTTCCATTCCTGGCTTCACCGTTCGCAGCCGCTTGCATCCGCTGCGTCCGCTCCCCGCGTCCGTGTTATCCGCTCCAATTATGCAAATTTTCGCCCCTTTTGAGCGCGGATAACAACGGATGTAACACTTTTCTCTTCCGTTGTGTCCTTTTTGCATCCGTTGGGCAGTGTGACACGGCCTTTAGCCAGGGTGGTTAAAAGAGCAGCATGGAATTTTAGGATTGTTTCTTCTACTTTTTTTTTTTAATGATCCTTTAATCTCTTGTCATGGGCTGAATTTGAGGTGTTGGAGTAGAGCTGAATGTTTACTGTCCTGCTGCCCTTCATGATACCTACACGAATTGGCAGCAGATATTTTCTCTTTGCACTCTGACAGAAAAACATCTGCCACTGCCTAGAATTGAACTCACAACTTCCAAGTGGAGGTTATCATCTTCATCATCTCTAGGGCACCCCACTTTTCTCATTTTAGGAATATTCAAGAATTTAAAGCATAGAAAAATGAGGGAGTTTCTTATTTTACTTGTTTGTTTTATACTTTTGTATCAGTGTATGAATACAGACATTTTTTCCCATAGATTTATGACCACAAAATGAAGTTTCTCACCATGGAAAAGTAGTGCATGGAGAAAGTGTTTGTTTGTTTGTTTTACTCATATAATACACAGGATGAACAATAATATGAAAGTTGAGATAATATTTTTGGAAATATTTCTCCAACAAACGGAGAATGAATAACATAAATATATATTATAATAGGATGAATAGGAGTACCCGATCATATTGATTTTCCCATAAACAGACTGATCTACTTTGGTTGTTTTAGAATGTGCATTATATTCTATATAGTCAAAAGTTTTATTTTATTTTTTTAAGAAAGTGATGCTCTTTAGTAGCCATAACTGCTTTCATAATACAGTAATTGGAAAAAATACAAATGAAGCAAGACATCTGAGTTATTGCTAAAATAACATGATATCATTTATGTTACTGTCATTCTTGCAAAGAAATGTTAACTTGCCTAACATTAAAAAAAAAAATCTATGTTGGCTTGTAATATTTTAATTTTAGGAACCTTTAGGCCTTAAAATGTCGAGCTGTATGATAAAGACTGTTCAAGTTTCTAGGCATTTAAAAAAATTAGATTTCTATTAACCTGGCCAAGTTATTCACTTTAATTCTAAATCACTTCTGTTATGATACTCAATTGATAGTTGCTTCAAAAGACAAACCATTTGAAAAATATGTTGAGTATTAGTTTAATCTGATATACAAACTGAAATTCTATCTTTTTCTTAACTTCGTTTTGTTTTGGAAGTATTTCAAATAAGGCTGCAGAATAAGAAGGAAACTTGCTCATAGCCTGTTCATTTACAATTTATCCCCAGCCTCAAAGGTGTGCCATTATGTCTTTTCTTTTGGGTTTCTGATAATACATCATTATTATATTATTAAGAAGTTAGGAGCAGTAGCACTTCATACTGTAAAGCTTAATTGCTCTTTCAGTCACCATGGTTTGGGAAAGAAAGCTGAGTTCAATTTTCGTACCAGTTTGTACATGTGCTTAACTGCTCTAGCTAGCACAAGTTCTGTTCTCTATGCAGAAATAGTTTTGTGAAATTATTGGAGCTAAATATTTTATAATGTGCCAAGGAACCTTTATCAAGCATTTAATCCTAAAACTGGCTTTGAAGCAGGGAGGCATACAATTCTCTAATTAATTTTTTTTACCTTCTTTTGCTAATCGCTGATAAAAAGCTTAATTCTATTAACAACTTGACAAATTGCACTGCTCAACAGAAGCGTTTAGAAATTAATTACGCTTTTATTGCATTAGATTGGATAAACAGGGGAGTGCCGAGTGAGCAGAATGAATCAGGAAATGGCCCAGTGCAGCCATTTTTGGATTGTGACCATTAAAAATAAGGGAGCATACTTTATGTTAAAGCAATTTGCACAGCAAGGTAAATTAATACTTAACACAGCTAGTCCATGTATTTTTGAGGGATAGGAAGGTGACTGGTTGGTTGGTTTCTTCATATTGCTTGGAAATGTTCTTATACCAGAGTTTTCTTTCTTTCTTTTTAAAGTGAATTGCAAGGCTATAGTGAATTGTCATCTAAGCTCAAATTTGTATGCCAACGTCTCCCATGAGGGAGAGAAAGCTGCTTGTTTTTGTGAATATGTGAGTAAGTGAAACAGAGAAAAATTAGATGTCATACATGCAACTCTTTTAGTACTTGGTATCCTGTTCCTTAGAACAAAATACATTTGAATGGTACAGCTATTGAGCTGCAAGCTTGTAAATAAATTGTGTGTTTCCTCAGCAAAATTCACAAGTGTGGTAGATTATAATCAATTTTGTCATGCTATAAATTTGTTCTCTCAGCAAAAATATTGTTTATACTATCAAGTTAGAGTATATGATTAGTGAGGCTGCCATTTTTTTTCTGCTTTTTTAATTATTGTTCTTTTTCTGAATTATATAACTTTTGTGGTCCATGTGGAAATTGTTCATTTTTATTTAGAAATTTATTTCCTTTTAAAAAAAAAGTATTTTATGTCTGGCTTTTTTTTGGGCAGGGGGACAAGGACAGAATGGATTTCCTTTTATGTTGTATAATATTGCTGGAGAAGAAGTCCTGACAATTTTTCACATACATGAGACTTCAGACTCTCTTTCTACAGGCAAATATTACACAGAAGTTGTTGCACTGACAAGTCTTCCAGTATATGTGCTAGGAAATGAGCTGAACAAAATCACAATTATTGACGTGATGCATTCATACAGTTAGATGTTTTCCTGTATATTGTATTCTGGAAGAGGTTTCCAAGCAGAAACTATAATGAATGACCAAGCAGCTGTTAATGTTCTTGTTATTTTACATCCTAACTTGCCAAGGGTTAGTCTCTCAATCACCATAGCAGATATATAAGGTTCATGCTATCTTTATTATTATCTGTTGGCAGAAGAATAAAATATTCCAGAGAAATTAGCATAAAGACAACAGGGTAGGCATTTCTTCAAAACCTGAATGATAATTTTAAAAGCATATTTAAATTTAGAAAATTGATGGTCTTATGCTTCTGCTGGAAGAAATATCCAGGTGCAGATCCAAGCCGGGAGAAAGACACTGGAGATAAAATGGAGGTTGAAGGCTGATTGGAAAGAAGGTCTGTTTATTGATAAAGCAGACCCACCAAGCATGTGTGATGATTCTAGGCAGTTGACCAAATGGAGTTGAGAGTGATGTTTTTTATATACCTTCTCTTGGGCTTTGCACTTGAACTTCCTGTTCCAATGCAAGAACATGTATTCTGTTGGCTGTTTTCAGACTCCCATGGGGCCATGTACAAATCCTAGGAGTTTGTCTGAACTAAGTTTAGTTGAAGTTTGAACTGCTGGGGGTGGTGCAACTGAGGTGATGCAATAAAGGGGCATTGGGCAATTCCTATTGTGGCTGAGAGCTTTGTTTGATCTTGGGCAGAGGGCATTTGCTTGTGAATAGAGCTAGTTATCTCTTGATCTCTAAAGTGCTGAGGTCTGCTGAAGGCTATTAAGAAAGGTGGGGGCTGCTTTCCAAGAGCATGTTTGTCCATTTCGCACCCAGGGAAAATATAATAGTCTGCCTTTTTAATATTTCTCGAAATATTTCATTCTTCTAGAAGAGGGGTAGATGCTAACTTTCTACACCTTATTTAGTGTCTTGTTGTGCCTATCTCTAGAGATAAGACTAAAAACAGAAAAAAAAACCCTCTTTGGATTAAAAAAAATAATTTTGTTTCAAGCAAGTACTGTGATGATTAAAAAAACTGGCAATTTACAATGAGACAAAATAGTTATTGTATGTGAAGAGAAAAAAATGAGAATATAGGTAGTCCTCAAGTTACAGTATTCCATGATCAAAAGACCATCATTTGCAACCTTCCCAGATGCCTTCCAACAAGCAAAGTCAATGGAGGAAGCTGAATTCACTTTAACAATCACATGATTCACTTAACAACTGGAATTATTTGCTTAATACATATTTTTCTGTCCCCCTTCCAGCAGGTGGTGGCAGGTTTGCAGTGTCCATCTCACCACAAAAACCTATTTTTCCCATGTAACCCATTGGATATGTGTCCTTGAGCTTGCAGGAGGTGTAGGTACAGGGTTGTAGGCTTCCTTGATTATTTCTTTGGAGTAATACTGCTCCCCCTGCCACATCATTGGAATCCACTTGGATGATGAAGGGTTGAAGAGGGGCAGGATGCTTCAGCACTGGTTCTTTTGCAAAAAGTTCAGACTAGGTCCCACTGTAGGAGTTCTCCTGGATGGGGCTTTGTTCCTGGGCTCCCTGTCTTTAGGAGGTCCGTCATTGGTTTAGCAATCTTTGTGAAGGAGGGGATGAATTGTCGGTAGAAGTTTGCGAACCTCAAGAAGCTTTGTAGATGCCTTCAGGTGTGAGGGGGCTGCCAGCCTAAGATGGCTTGTACTTTGGTTGGATCCATTTTTGGCCAAAAAGAAAATGTCATAATATCGATGCAACTCACTTTTAACCACTTTGCTTAGGTATAGAAAATCTGGTCCCAAATGTGGTTATAAGTTGATTTCTATCGATGTCTAACCTGTCTTCTCAAACCATATGAATAAATATTTATATTTGTAAAAAAAAAGATATTTGGGTGGACTCTTTCATTTTTTTTGCCATTTTTACCTGAAATATGTATAGCAAGTGATCAGTCATAGGAAAAGTAAAGTAAATACATTATTCAGTATTGGGAAATGTAAGGGAAAAAAAGAATGGATCAAGGTTGTGGGGAAAATGCGATTGCAACCTAATACAAAACCGATAACAAATTATTAGCCTTGCTTCTCCAGGAACATCCAGACCAGTGGTTCCCAAAGTGGGCGGTACCACTCCATGGGGGCGGTGGCATGCCTTAGGGGGCACTAAGAGGCAAGAGGGCTGGCAGGGGGCCACTAAGAGGTGTCAGGGGAGTGCTGGAATAGTCCAGCAGCACCAAA
>BHFT01023150.1:0-41726 GCA_004320025.1 Laticauda laticaudata
CAGGCTGGCTTGCCTGCTTGTAGCCAATGGCAGTTGCTTAAATTTTCCGCCTTTCAGCAGCTCTTTGGATTGGTTCTTAGTGAACCAATCCAATGCTTAGTTTATATGACCAATCAGGTTTGCAGATTTGGAGTCACCCAATTTACATATAGAACAACCACTGTAATTAATTAGGGAGAGAATCACCTCCATAAACACTGGCAAAGCAATCTATTGAATATAAACAGGGTAAAAATCCCACGCTCATTAGTACAGATAATATTATCCAGCCAGGTAATGAAACATCTATAAACAAGCAAATAAGTTCAAATGTTTATGTTACAACTCTGGGTTTATAAATTGGTAAAAGTAGTTTAAAATAAATAACAATACAACACAAATAATGGAACAGAGATGGCACAAAAAACAATTTTAAGAAAAAATAGGGCATCAGTTGTCCATACCAAAGGCCCAGACAAAGAGTCACATCTTCAAAGTCCTTCAAAATATCAGTAGTTTGGAGACCATTTGAAGCTTGGAGGAACTCATTTTTTAAATATTCAAAAACATGATTAAACAAAATTTATAAAAGCTCTGAGCAGAAGATAGAAAATAAAAGTTTCTTTTACATGAGAATGAAAAAAATGTACTCACAAGATCGATTTTGGCACAGCTTCTGTCTGCACAGTTTCCTTTTTCTTGCAAAGAGAAAGCTTTCGTATTTTAATCCAGAGAAACCAGAGGATTAACCTGGAGAAAAATCAAACTCTAGGAATAACAGTCCTGAATTTTAGTCTCGGTACTAAACTGCATTCAACTGAAAAATAGAAGCCTGAGCAGTGAAAATGTCTGTTTGGGATTTAGAAAGGATTGATTTGTATACAAGATCAAGTGTCAAATTTGTCAATATAGAAAGTCAAACTGAACATATTCAACAGGGATTAATACCTTGCAGTTTTGGAAAACTTAAGAAAAGCATGCTGTTATCTTTTGACCAAAATGAAATTAATGATGATCGAAATAGCTTCCCAAACCATAGTTTATTAAACATGGTAGCTGATTTTTCTTTATCATGCTCCCTTTTTGTTATTTTTTTATTATTTTGATAGAGATGGACCATCTTTTATTCAAATCAAGTAAATAATATACCATAATACAATACTCAATATCCAATACACTACAATATCCAATAAAATCACTACAATATCCAATAAAATAATGACACCTATAAAATTCAATGTTAATTTCTATAATGGAGCTGGGGATAATAACACTGAGCTATATTTTAAATCTAATATTGTAGGATGATACCTACCTTTTCTTTTCTGTTTTTTTTTTTTTGTTCATTTGGANTCTTTTCTGTTTTTTTTTTTTTGTTCATTTGGAAAGATGGCCATTTTCTTTATTTTGTTAAAGGCATGTCAAGATGTCAATGAAATTATAAGTAGCAATTCATTTTCAAATTTAACATGAAGTGGCCGAGGCATGTTGTTCCTTGTAATATTTTCTTTAAGAATTGATGCACACTTATCTTGTATTTCATAGCTTTTCCTCTGAATTCTGAAAACTTAAATGCTGGGCAATGTTCTGTCATGGTCAGACAAGGATATCTGCAGAATGGGAAGGTTGCCATCAAAACATCTTTATTATTAATTGTTATTAAATTCAGCAATAAAACTTACAATTCATAAATACAAAAATAAATTTGTTTCTTTACATACATCCTCCAAGTTTATTTCATCACCTTTCTAAGCATTCTCAGCTAAGTAATCTTATCTGCTAATTAACATTTAAAAAGATGATGATGATGATGATGATGAGGAGGAGGAGGAGGAGGAGGAGGAGGAAGAAGAAGAAGAAGAAGAAGAAGAAGAAGAAGAAGAAGAAGAAGAAGAAGGAGAAGAAGAAGGAGAAGGAGAAGGAGAAGGAGAAGGAGAAGGAGAAGGAGAAGGAGAAGGAGAAGGAGAAGGAGAAGGAGAAGGAGAAGAAGGAGAAGGAGAAGGAGAAGGAGGAGAAGGAGGAGAAGGAGAAGGAGAAGAAGATTATTACTTCTATGTCATCCATATCACTGGTTCAGCCACTCTGGGTAGTTTACAATGTAATAAAAGTTTTAAAAGTGCAAAAATAAATACACTGGAATAAAAAGTTAAAAATTAAAATTAAAAAAACAAAGTGATGGAAGCCTGGGGATAATAATTTTTGCTATCTCGTCAGACACTCCTTATGCAGTAGGTCACTGTTAGGGCTCCAGGCCCAACAGTTGTTTAGCTTCTGTTCAAATTTGGCTGGATCTGAAGATCAACTACAACCTC
Source organism: Laticauda laticaudata (assembly GCA_004320025.1). Taxonomy (NCBI): domain Eukaryota; kingdom Metazoa; phylum Chordata; class Lepidosauria; order Squamata; family Elapidae; genus Laticauda; species Laticauda laticaudata. Next base: position 2,292 of record BHFT01023150.1, read on the forward strand.
AACCTTAAATTTACTTATCATGATTCAGTTGCTCTCTGGGCATCTATTTTTCTTGACAAAGTTCTTCACAGGTCATTTAGGGAGAACATTCAGGCAAACTCTAAATAATCATGCTGATCATATTCTGGCTTTGATTTAAAATATTTCCACTCCCTTTCTCTTTATTTCCTTCAGGAGGTTTTATTCTAGCAAAACTTATCAGATAAATGTATCAAAACTCCTGGAGCAGATGCACTTTATACAATCAAGATGCTGAGCTGCTGATTGTCATCCAGTATTATCAGGCTTCAGAATGGTGGTCTCTTATCTGAAGGTTGTTGCCTCCCTATTGGCCTGGTATTTGCCTTTGTTGTCAGCCTTCAGGCATTATATCTTTGATCATGGATCAAATTCTTTGTGGAAATGTAACATGGTACTAATAAAGCACTAATTTCACAATGAGTGACTGGCTGTTTTCTCTTATGCTTGTGAAATGGATAAATCAAATTCAATGGACATTTCAAGCATTTTGATTACCCTTGGATATTATACTCCTGTAACTTGTTCATTTTAAAGATTATAAGCACAGTGTTAGTTCTTTTTACCATTCTTTCCATGTAAATACAGAGGCTTTCAAAATCAAGATCTTCGGAAGATACAAATTTCATGTCAGTGACAACTAATGATTCTAAGGGAGGGGGGTAATTATTTGGAATCACATTTTAATACTTTATAACAATGAATTTAGTATACTGCAATCTGTATAAGTATGTTGTATTATCTCTGTGATTGTATAAAGGAACCAACAAAGGTTGAAAAGTAGCATAGTGGTATCTTGGTACTCATCATTAACAGGTTCTGGGAGGAATAATGAATATTAAAATGATGAGTGCCAAATAAACCACGACTTGCCATATGGCTCTTTGTTTCAGCTAGGAAGGACATCTTATTTTCCTATGCCAATGACCTTCCCAACATGGTCAACTTCCTATCCACCTCTCTGGCTGTCCCACTCTTCCTTTTGCAGTCACCTTCTCAGAATGGTTACTTTTTGTCTATTCTTCATGGCCACCCCCCTTTTCCCATTGCAGTGTGTTGAGTACCAAACAAATGGTAAGTATCAGGACAACACTTTCATGTCAAAATGAGTACCAAATCTGAAGATTTTTGAAGCAGATGAGAACTACAACTAAAGTTGTAGGAGTTATTTCAAACACAGTATTTGCTCTTCTGCAGTACAATTCATGCACAAAATTTTATGACAATGCCCAATTTTTATTTTGGAGGATCTTGGGAGTAACATTTGGAGGAACAAAGAATGGTAAGAGAAATAATATTTATTATAAGCCAAGGTTGCATACATATTTTATAATTACAATTAGTTAGCTGGATTAAATATTTACTTAACTGTGTGCTTATTAGAAGTCCAAGTATGTAGTAAACCGCTCAATTAATTCCTCACTATGAAGTAAGCACAATATTTCCACTTAATTTACTTATTAGCTGTGATGAAACAAATTCATAGCAATGGTCAAATATCATTTTCCTGGCCAGGCCATAATTTGAAATGGTCTAAGGTATACCTTTTAGCTGTTCTGCTGGCCTTCTAACATGATGGACTCCTACTTTATTATTTTGTTGGCTTTCCAGCCTGCTAAATGTTATTCTCCCTGATTTATATATGAATTATGTTGTCATTATATTTATAGTCATGTTACTGAATGTTACTACTAATTATCCGCTTTGAACTGTTTTTTCAAATAGAAAGGTGGATAAGTAGTATTTTTAATAACAAAACAATATTAGTGAATGAATGGGTGGTGAATATGACATATCTTTTTTTTCATTTCTGTGGTTACTCCTATATTAGGCAGACTTCATTGGTTCACAGTGGAGCAAACTGCCTCCACCTGTAGGAGGAACAAGTTGGATCTCCTGCCAATACCTACAACAAGCATTATCCTCCCATCACAGGAATGCAAATTGATCCATTTCCTTTCTTTCAAAAATAGGTTTATTAAGGGAAATCAGTCAGGCAATAGAAGAATGATGAAATCGGGGATATGTTGGTTGCAATGCAATTAACATTTCTATCTTCTAAAGAAAAAGGGGTTAAAAAATGCCATCTGGTTTGCAAATACAGCACGTGCAGCAAAAATGCTCTTGTGTGCCTCCCTGAAATTAAAAAGCAAAAAAGAAACAGAAATGTTCTCTGTGAGAAACAGTGTTGTGTGCAAAGTGGTGGCTAATCAAGCAGGTGCAGATCATCATTCTGATAACGATGCTCTAATAATTGAAATGCCAAATATGGCATATGATTAAAAATCTCCCCACAGTCGATATGTTTCAAAGGGTCATGTTCTAACAGACAACCAGAAACATGGACTCAAAATATAGACCAGATTCTAATCTTAAACAGCAAGAAACAAAGAGTTGTCAAGTGCCTTATGACCAGTAACACAATTTCTTATAGATTCCTTTTTAATTTCATTTGTAGCTTTATTGCATGATTGACAAGAAAAGTATTGCAATCCAGCATTTGGTAATTTATTTGCACATTGTGATCTCTGGAGCAATATAAATTTATATTATTTGAACTATTTTCACTCCCCCCCCCAATAATTCAATGGATAGTTGAGCAAGCAGTTAGCAATAAATAACATTTTAAAGTTATCCATCTTCAAATTCAGCTCCTAAGATGTGCATAGGACTTCTCAGCTGCTCTTCCATCAAAGTGCTAGAGAGACATCACATCAGAAATGTTGCAACAGATGAATAAATTTTGTTATGCAAAGCCAAAGTGCATAACAAAAGAAAAGGTCCTCTGTCTATCTATAGTCATGAGCACATTATTGATGTTTATGAAGCAGCAGGACATTAGGCACATATTTTATGTGATTATTACTCAATCTTTATATGATTCAGTGGTCTGAGTTTAATTATCTCTTAATCAGCATCATCATAATGCGTTAAATGTAAATAACCTGTAACTCCAGTATCTGACTCTGTTTTTATTTATTCTCTCTTTCTGAAATGGGAAATTTATGAAAACTCTAATGTCAATCATTAATGGAATTGTCACATTTATAAAGCAAAGTCCCACACTCCCCATAACTTCTCTTTATACAAGAGAAATGATACCAGTTATTTTATGGCCCTCATCCATGTTAAATATGACTTTGGTTCTCTTGCTTGGTCCTGTATTGATTATTTTCCTTCCTTTGAGAGCTGTATTAAAAATTCATTCAATTCTAATCATTCTTGGATTTGGTCTGAAAATAATAATTGGATCTCTGATTAGAATTTATGGATATGACACCAGTCAGAATGGAAGAACAAGTCAAAACTATAGCAGCAATCAACCGAAGGCCAAGATGACACATTTCAACTACGGGGAAAAAAACCATGTCAATGAAACCAAGTTTATTGATAATAACAACCATGCATAGGGCTTCCTATTTAGGAGAATACAGTTGGTAGCACTTGATAATTCACATTTACAGCTGAAATTTGAGTGTTAGTACAGATAGTTCTTGATTTACAACCATTTGTTTAGTGACTGTGCAAAGTTACAACACCACTGAAAAAAGCGACACGACCATTTTCACAATTATGATCAATGTAGCATCCCCATGGTCACATTATAAAAATTTGGACTCTTGACAACTGACTCATTTTATGACAGTTGCAGTGTCCCAGGGTCATGTGATCACTTTTTATGACTGGATAAACAAAATCATTGAGGAAGCTTGACTCAACTGGTATTATCATGTACTAACTTAACAATGGTAGTGATTCACTACCATTCACTACCATTCACTGAACAACTGTGGCAAGAAAGGTTGTAAAATGGAGCAAACTCAACAACAGAAATTTTGGGCTCAATTGTGGTCATAAGTTGAAAACAACCTCTGTTATATCTTTGTAGATTCTTAAAAGCATGATTTTTGGGAGAGCAAACAAAGAGTGGGCTGGGTAGAATGGGATAAAAGAAGCTATCATGATAGATCCTTTGGAGGAGACTATTACTTCAAGTTTCATCCAGGTTTTTCATAGAGAATAAGTTTTTGAAAACATTAATCTGTATTTTTTTTTCTTGTAGAGGTGGCTGCAGGGGTGAAATTCAACCACCTCTCCCACCTCAGGAGAGGTGATAAGGACAGTTTGAATCGGTAAAAAAATCACCTTAATTGCCCCTGGTTGTTATGACTATTATTCCAAGCCATGCCCACAGCTACGACCACAGAGCTGATAAGGAAAAAAAAATGAATTTCACCCCGAGTGGCTGGGATGAGGAATGAAAAGAATATCTCTCTCCAAATTTGCCTGCATAAGAGCCTTGAGAAAAATTGTGAACCAATGCAAAAAATATACCCTCCTGCTTCAAAAATACTTTCAAAAATGTTATAGCCCTGCAGTCTTTGAAAGCAGTAAGTGCTTGAACCAACACTTAGTACCTATACAGTCTGTACAACTTTAACCTCCCCAAGAGTTTGTACTCAAGAGTGCTGAGAGCGAAGGTCAACTTTCAGTTGTGCTGGCAGGAGTAGCACAAATGTGTAATATTCATTTAATACAGGAGAAAATAAAGTTAAGGATTATGACGAGCCATGTGAACTGAATTGAAGCTGTAACAGTATACAGCGTCTTTAACAACCCCGGAAGTGGGATAAAATCTCCTAAATCTGTGAAACACTTTCCAGTCACTTGATTTGATTTGTTGCCTCAAAATTATCCTTTGTTCAGTTGACAAATCTGCTTCAGTGGGATGATTCAATCACATCTTTGAACTGAACACCCTTGAAAGCTTCACAAAATCCTACTGGCAAAGTCAGAGATAGGAATAAGTATACATACTACTTTGGCAAGTAGAAGATGTTGAGATTTCTCTTGTCATTAGTATTTCAGTTGTTCACTATGGTTAAATTAATCAGTTCTTTTTACATTTGGCTTCATTTTGAATTGGTGGAGAAACAGATGAACACATCAAAGGATTTTGTGTAGTAGAGGAGGAACAGAATGTAAATGTGTCTGAGAACCAATGCCCACCAAAGCCAGTTATAGAGTAAGATTGGCAATATTCTGAATTTTGCAATTCAAGTACTACAATAAAAAATATGCAATACATATGTGCAAGAAGGATAAATGTATTTAGTTAAAAGCACTGTTTGGAAAAACACTAGAAAAAAGTTTATACAAAAGGACTGTGTAAGAAAAAACAAATTTCTTTGGATTTAATTTTAAACTACTATGGAGAATGGATGAAACAAATATAAGACTGAAAGAAAAAGAAAAACCAAAACTGCCAGATTCATTCATCCCCAAACCACACTTACTTACCACACATGACACATTTAATCAAAGGAAGTTTTGTGTCACATATATGTTACTGTATGTGTATCAAGAAAATATGTAATCTCTATTTCTCTGTAATGAAATGGATAAATTTACCAACTAACTTCATAACGGTCCCGTTCTCTTCTATTTTTTTCTGTTTCATCAAAGATTCATTTTTATATCAGATTAATAATGTGCAGAATGGTACCATTATAGTACTATTGGACATAGGTCACAATTTTATTCCATTATAGACCAATGCAGATGATTAAATACAATTAACACATTGAAGTGAAGTTTTACTTGTTGGCCCTCCTCTCTCATCCATTACAGGTCATTTGGGTTTTTTGAGCAAAGTCTCAATCAGCATGGAAATCAAAAGAAAGGCATTTTGCAAATTATCTGATTTAATTTGTACCCATAAATCATTGGTCCATATCACTGGAGTTAGGAAGTCTTATTTAAATCATTACAACATTGAATATGTATAAACTGTAACATCTACTTTCTCTATTCTTGTTTGAACAGGCAAAAATAGGAGTCATCTTCCATTCTCACAGTTATCAGAACCAATGTTTCTATGAGGAAAAATGTTGTTCAGGAATGAAGATAGTGTTTTCATGACAGGTGGTGTATGTATGGAAAGTGTTTCCTGAGAGACCCCTCCCCATGTGAAATGTAACAAAGGATATTTGGAAGAAGCTTCCAAAATCCCCCAAAAGCAAAATCTGAAGGAGCTTCCATCATGTCTATGGCCCTCTTTTTAAATGTCGGAACTGCATTCTTGCACCGAGTATTCCAGAAGATTTAAAATTGTATGTGTAGAAGAAGAACAGGCCAAGCTGGAGTGGGAGTGGGGGAATAGTTAAATGATTCATCAGTCTAAGGTCATTAGCTTCCCACAAATGGTCTCAGTCAAACCTCTCTTAAATTCCATTGACCCTTATTTGATGTCAAGTTATGATTAAACTTTAGTTGATTAGATTCTTGTATATAGACTCAAGCAATAAATTTCCTAACTGCAACTCAGTATATGGCCCTGGTTCTTTGTGCCTGATAATGTGTTTGGAAGCTGAGATGAGAACAAGGAAAGTCCTAACCTGAGTTGGGACAAATCTGGATGCTTTGTTTTTCTATGATGTTTTTTTTTTATGATGATCTAATTCCATAGGATTTATGTGATGGTTTTCATTATTATTTCATATGTTTTATTAATTTTTGAATTATTGAGATGAATGTTTTGCTGCTAATTGCTTATGTGGAAAATAGTATCATAAATTGATACATTTGATTTTGGACTTAATACAATGCCAGAGTTGCAAGATGAAAGTAGCATTAAAGACAAAAGAAAGAAGGAAATGGAGGGGAAGAAATTAAGAATGAAATATTAAAAAAAGAACTCTCAGGAGATGCCTCTCTCATTTTTGATGAAAATGGAATTTAGTCAAATTCAGAGAATTCAGAGCCATTACCTCATATAGTGTTCTGTACTGCCTCTTATATTCACACAGCCAGCTTCTGATAACAAACTCAACATATTTATTGTAGTCATAAATTTTCCAGCAAAGTAACATAAAGCACACTGGGAACTCAAAGCTTTCTGCGCAGGAAAAAAAGGCACACACACACACACACAAAAAAGGCACAAGAGCTTACTTGAGCAAAAGAGTCCAGAAAGATAAAGTTCAACTTCAGGATGATGGTAAAAGACTCCATCTCAGATTCCAGACAAACCAAACAGTAGCAGAAAGGCAGAATCACAGGTAGGAAATCAGAATATCATTTGTCACAAAAAGCCGGCTCTACAAGCCATCCTTTTTATAGAGGACTGTTTATCTGCTTGGTTAATTGACTGAGTCAGATATTTTTCTTTCATCTCAATGGCATATGTGATATGATGCTGGGATGGGGACCATATCCTGAATGTGCTATGAATCTGTTGATTCTGATACACATAGATCTATTCAGGTATGCTCTCTTCAGCTGATTTCTATGATACAACTTCAGTCTAGACTCAAATCTTGTCAAGCTTTTCTAAATTTGAAAACTCATGGTGATTCCTCAGATAAACACATATTATTCATGAAAAAAATACTTGTGTGTGTGTGTGTGTGTGTGTGTCTTTGAGTTGATCTTGATTCTTGGCTAGTGCCTGGACAAGTGCTTGAAGTTTTCTTGGCAAGATTTCAGAATGTTTGTCATTACCTCCTTCCTCGGAGCTGAGAGAGAAATTGACTGGCCCAAGGTCACCCAGCTAACTTTGTGCCGGAGAACTAAAACTCAAGGGCTTCCAGTTTTCCAACCTGTTATCCTAACTACTATACCAAACTGACTCTCACTTCAATAGTAAACTTATAATAATTCTGATAAAATCTCCTTTTTATTAACAAAAATATATTTTTTAATTTGTCAATGATTTTTTAAAACCAAAAAGTAATAAAATCAAAAGACAATTTAGCATCCCTTATTCTGGGAAAGTAAATAAATATATAAAAATAAAGGCATTTCATGAGAAATCGAAAAGTGTGGAGGAGGGAGAAAGGCTCACAAAGGATTACAATAAAATCATCCCATGGGCAATTAGCCATTGTTCCAAACAAATTGAAAACCTTTTTTAAAGTACCAAACATGAGAATTTCTGCAAGAAGTTTTCTCATGACTGAACATTCCTATCACTAATTTTTCTTTGCTTTCTTCATTTAAAATTTTGAAATTAATGGATTTTATTATATGATAGGGAATAATATCATCATTCCACATTTATAGTAAGGCTTTGAAAAACACCAATCAAATTTTGATTGCTTGCTCCAAATTTAGATTGCATCCATTATGCCCTAATTTTGTTTTAAGCAGCCAAATAAAAGGTTGCTAGGAAACACTTTGCAATATAGAAAAAGAGAATATTGTCAGTCTAGCATTCTAGCAACTTCAACACAAACCAATTGCTTTTTTCTTTCTTTCATTTTTTTGGTGATGGTGGCAGAGAAATTCCTGTTGATTAAAAATTTTAAAGGAAGACTAATCTGAAATACAGACAGTTTGTTCTGTGTTATAATAGGCTACTTTGATGCCCATCCTAGCATCACATATAGCTATGAATATAACATTTCAATTGCACTGCATTGACCACATACATCTTTCTAATGTACATATTTGTTCAATTCACGTGCTCATTGATTTTGAACCATATCTGCATTTAAAGTTGTAATGGATGTATCTAACTTAGAGGAAGGCCCAATATTCCATGGACCTTGGTATCTCCTAGGGTTCATCTTTTCAAAGATTAAGTTTTGTTTGTTTGCTTGCTTTTTTATGTGGACCCGGCATGGTTCTTTATATGCAAGAATACTCATAGTTCATACATAATCCTACCTGCAAGATGTAGCTATCACTCAGCCCACATGCTTGTATGTATGCATGTTTGTATAATAAAAATTAAAGATCGATACACTGTTGTGATGTTTAGAAGTGTTCCCTTTTAAAATTAATAAAAGGTTTGTGAGTGTTTAAGTTGCCATGGCCACAGTTTTGTAGTTTTCACCATCATACAACTGGTGAAAAAGCCCAAAAGACTGGTGGTTGATCTACATTTACAAATCAAGCTAGGAATAAATGTTTATAATTTTAAAAGTTGTCTTGCCTGTACATGCATTACAGGCATAAGTTTGTTCTATGTATGTAGTTTATATACAAAATTTAGGTGTGCTGATTCATGCTTCAAAAAGGGGATGAATTCTCATAAATATAGCATGGTCTTCATATTATCCTTAAACATGTAAAAAATGAAAATAAGAATGTGATTAGAATTCTCAACCTATAAATTTATCATGAGACTCTCGGAAGGAAGCTAAAAAAAATAAGTAAATAATTATTCTACCCCATCTGTTGATGATCCTACCTTCAAACTGGAAATATTTCAACTTCATTAAATGCAAAGATTTTAAAAAAGTGAAGTTCTCAAAAAAAGTTTGAAAAATATTTTTCACACCCATGCATGCATGCACACACACATGGATAGAGAGGGATAGAGAGGGATAGAGAAAGAGAGAGAGAGAGAGAGAGAGAGAGAGAGAGAGAGAGGGAGAGAGAGAGGGAGATTTTTAAATGATGCATAGTTCTAGTTTCTGGAGATCCCATAGAGATCAAAAGCCCAACAGGAGGGGGCCAGTATTGCAGAAAAATATTGAATTCTAACATGGAAAAATCTATTTAAGTGACAAAGAAAGAACCTACTTAGGTTGTCAATATATTTCAGAACATGAATTTTACTGATCTGTCAAGGGATTTCTGGAGTCAATACTGGAAGTGGAAGGAATGTCAACTGTGATGAGCATAGGTAGTTACGATGAATAAAATGGCAACTACTTCTTTTCCTAAGATTTCATTTGTAGTGAAGAGTCAGTGAAACATGTGGGTGGAAGTCTTTTTTTTTCTATTGTTAAGTCTGGCAATTGAAATGGAACCAAAAAAGAAAAGCTAGGGATTTGGTGTGTAGAAAACCTTTTTAAAGAAAGACTCACCAAAGTATAGTAAATGGCTTTGTCTGTAGACTTATGTTGCAACCCATGAATGAGGACAATAGTACCAAATAGATTTCATGGTGGATTAAATATAGGTTTTCATTCAAAAATAAAAGCTTCTTTTTCCAAAAGGGTTACTCTTCCTAAGAGCTGCACTTGTCAGAGATAAATAACAGGAAAGCATGCTAGTCTCTAGAGAGAAAATGTAAAACAGAAGCAGGTTTTGGGTCTTGAGCTGGATTCGTAGAGAAAGCCAAAAGATGATAAAGATTAAAGAAGTATTTTACCCAGGCAAATTCTACACAAGGGAATAATATCCTACTGAGGGATGTGTGCATATTTCACATTCTGTTTTAAACTTAAATTGGATTTCATAATGTCTATTGCATGTTAAAAATATTTCAGACAAATGAAATCAATAAAAGAGGTTTGTATAAGATCTTATAGTGATTAAGGCACCAGGATAGAAACCAGGAGAGTGTGAGTTCTAATCCTGCCTTAGTCATAAAAGCTAGCTGGGTGATCTTGGGCTAGTCATTGTCTCACAGCACAACTCACCTCATAGGGTTGTTATTGTTTGAAAAATAGGAGGAGGAAGGAGATATGTTTCTACCTTGTAAAAATAATAAAGGCAATAAATAAATATAGCCATACCTATGTAAAACATGTTTAGAGAAGGTAGAAGCATTGGAATGACCTTGACTTATCTTAAACAAAATTTTCATGATATCAAGGATCCATCCCAGTTAGTATCTGGTGCCACATATATATCAGGGTATACAGTATGTTGGACTTCATACTGAAAATAAAAGATTCTGAAAATAAAAGCTCTCTATTTAGTCTGTTTTGCATAATTGTTGGTGTTTTAGATTGGTGGGACGGCATAAACATATGTACGCCTAGAAGATCAATTAAAATAGGTCTCAGTGATTGAAGAGGTCTACAGATTTATAAGTAAAGAAAAATATAAAATGGAAAGAGAGGGGGGTGGGAGGGAGAGAGAGGGAGAGGGAGAACACCATTTTCTTGTTATTATGCTGTTCAGAAATTTTTCACCTCATCTATTGGCGATATTGTGAAAGCTCTGGATGATTCAAAGGTTGTGATGTTCATCATTCTTTGTAGACGATGTTCACCAGATTGATCTCAAATTGAACAGTAGTTTTAGAATAGATCATAGGGAGAATACTATGAAAACCAATAGTTAAGTTCAAATTAAATCTTTCCAGCTTGCAGGTCGTGAAGAGATGGGGACCACCACCTATTTACTAGATTTTTGTCTCTCCATTTTTCATTAATCATTCAAATCTGTAAGAAAAACATAGGGGTCCAATTCATAAAACAGAATATTTATTTTGAACTTATGAATAGTAAGGCATTCCCCATTTAGATGTCTTGTCTTCTACCCATAAATGTATAAAAAGTAGACACTACCAAAGCTGCATATATTCTTTCATTATTTTGTTTTTCCCTTTCAAAATATTCCCTTCAATATTAAAACAGTTTTTCCTTTCCCCCTCTTTCTATTCTCAGGTATGTCAATTAGAAATTTAGAACATTTGCTTAAAATAGGTCTGCCCTAATTGATTACTGCTGTGTAGAACTTGAAAACAATTTTGATATGATTGGGATACTGATAAGATAGCAACCTGAGACAAATAGCATGGTCAGCAAGTTCCCTACATATATACTAATTTTAAAAAGTTTATTCATAAAGCAAAATGGCTACTCTCTAATTCAAATGAAATCCATCACAAAGGGAGAGTCTGTCTTCTTTACTACATTAGTTAATTAATGTGTTATCACATGCCTAAAGGAGGCTGTTATTGAAAAATATTCCCCTTTACAAAGGAAAACTTTCTAATTATAAATCAGTCACTAACATTCCAGTGGTGGGATTCAAAAATTTTTACTACCAGTTCTGTGGGCATAGCTGGGTGGTGTGGAAGGATACTGCAAAATCTCCATTCCCATCCCACTCCTGGGAGAAGATTACTACAAAATCCCATTCCCTCCCCACCCCACTAACCTGCTTTCAAGCTCTGTTCTCCTGTGAAGGACAACAAAAGAAGACCCAGTTGATCAGCTGGGACTCGGGAGGCAGAGAGTAAATGGGGGCGGGTCAGAGGTGGTATTTGCTAATTCTCTGAGCTACTCAAAATTTCTGCTAGCGGTTCTCCAGAAGTGCTCAGAACCTGCTGAATACCACCTCTGTAATATTCCATTCTTGAGGAAGATCATTGAGAAACTAATATGCCTGAACAACACCAATTTTCTGGATTTATTTCTATCAGAATTTTGCCTGAATCATAGTACTTAAAATGCTTTTATCACCTTGGTAAATGATCTGTGCTAGTAGCTAGGCAGAGGGGTATGTTCCTTCTAAATGCCCTGGGCCTCTTAGTAACTTTCAGTATCATTAATGATGGTATCCTTCTGCATTGCTTGACTAGGTAGGGTCAGGGGTGCTATTTTGTAGTGGTAATGAAACTCCCTGTTGGTATATGCCCAGAAAGTGGTGCTTAGAGAAATATTTCTAACATCTAGATCATGTTTATGATGCCCCTCATCTCCTATATATCTTATTCAACATCTAACAATTAAGAAAAACCATTCTAAGCTTTGGAGTGTGACATTATCGGTGTACTTATGACACTCAATTTTACAGCTGTATAACTTTAAATTCCAAAGAACAATCCATCCTTTTGAATACTGCTTAATCCTTATGATGAGTTGAAATTAAATCTACACCAATCAATAGTGTGGTTGCTAAAAAGAAAGCTAATCCCTGGAAATGAGGTAACATGTGTTCTTAAAAAAAGTTATTCTTCCAGAATAATACAGTTTGGATGTGTTCTTTGAATACTAGCTGCCATGGTATTTGCAAGTGACAGCTGTGGTAAAGAGCTTGTTTGCATAATTATTAGTAATGTGCCAAAGGAAGCCCTTCCTGAATTGGTTGGACTTAAGACATCTTGCCAGAGTCTCGATAATGCTGTTAACTGTTGCAATGTATTGAATTAAAGTTTGAAATTGAATTGAACTGAAACATTTAGAAAGTGTGCAGAAACTGGTACACAGTGTTGCGGTTCATTCCTATGTATGGTTTAGGATAATGATACTTCTCCTGAACTGATTACTAATTGCCCTCCAAGCACAATTCATTTGAAAACCTGTAATGGTTTTGGGGTTTGAATAGTTGTAGAACCACTTCTCCCTCTTATAAAATTGTATAGAACCTTAGATCAGCAGGAGACCCCCAAGGGTTAGAAGCTTGATTAGGTAGAAAAGGACCATTATCTGCATGCCTTCCTGACTGTGAAAGTTTGGAATTCTGGGAGCTGAAGTCCTCATATCTTAAAGTTGCTGAGGTTGAGAAATCCTACCCCAGAAGGATACACTGATCCCCCAAATATTTAGGAAAATAGAACTTTAATATTTCTTCTATCAAGTTACTCTACACGAATGTATTTTTGATTGAAAAAATGCTTGCCTTCAGAAACTCTTTAATATTTATAGATATAATAATAATACTTATTTCTAGTTATGGAAAGGCATTTTATGTATGTCTTCTTAGCAGTAAGCTTTATTTAATCAATTGATAATGATAGAATCACACCATTAAAATTTTGTATATTATTCACTTATTGTATATAATTCCCACTAACATCCAAACATATATACAACGTAAACAATAATTTAGAGATCTGAGTACCTTATCGCACCAAAACGAATTCATCCCTTGGGCTTCCCTGAATTTCATGACCTTCATTACATTGCAATGGAATTCTGGCCATGTGAAAGGAAGTTTGAAGGCTTGGCATTCAGGCAAACTTTCCTTTAATTGGCAGGGAGGGAGGGATGGGATGGGATTAAGAACAGGAGGATGGTCTATGTGTCAGTGTGTCTGTGTTTCATTGTGTGCTGAAAGGTCTGATCTAATGAACTGTCAAGCTCAAGAGCCAGTAGGCATTCAATCACCTAGAGTACATCAGGAAAAATTGTGGATAGAATAAGGTAATGAAGGGTTAGATCTTACAACCTAATCACATAATTGCACAAGCAGAACAGAAGTAAAGTGAATTAGCATGGCTATCCAAAGGCAAGGACAACAGTGCTTCTAACTGGACCCAATGTTTATACACTATTCTTCCTGTGGTACCTTTTGTTTCATTTGTATTTTGAAGTTCCACCAAGTAATGTATTATCCTGAACATTTCAGTCACAATCTCTTATTCCAGGCAAGGTTTATGTATTCTGTTAAACAAACAAACAACAGATTTAATGCTTTTTCCTTTAAAAAAATTGCCTAAATGCATTCCTGTTAAGCTAACAGTTCAGGTTGTTGGATGGTAAATGATTAACTGAATCTAAATAATTTATGTTTCTAAAAAGCTACTCCGTTTCATGTTCTGTCTGTCTATTATGCAGGTTCCTGAAGGATACATCACCCATTTCTGAAGCGAGGATTGACAGAACAAGCCACTCATGGGATAAATGGCAGCATTGTATCTAGATGTGTCAGATGGCACATAATTTTTCTTCAAGAAGAATGTACATATTTCATAATTATAGTCACTATGCTGGGATAAGTCAATATGAATCATAATGAAGGGTCTACAAAAATATTTAAAAATACCTGGGAAATGGCTATGGGTATAAAATAAATGCACATATAAAATGCTTATCATGTGCAGGGAACAGTAATGTAATCTATGTTGAGCCAAATAGCTCCAGGGTTTCACATAAAAATGCACTTTTTAAAAAAGTTAGTGATATCATAATATCTGCTTAACAACTAATCCTCACAACACTATCAAACTGTTTAGTAAGTGTATTAATATTCTTCTTCTCATCTTTCCTATTATCTATCTCCTTTTCTACTTATGATTATAACTTTGTTGTTTGTATCTTTATGATTTATATTGTTTTATTTAGTTTTCTAGTATGATTTAAGTTAATTTTATATGATGTATTTTTTAAGTTAATTTTATATGATGTATTTTTATGTATGACTATGATCATGATTTATCACTTACAGCTTTTATGTACAATGAGAGTTTACACAATGAAGATTAATTCCTTACATCTCCAATCATACATGGCCTATAAAAATTCTATTCTATGCTATTCTGCATTCTATTCTATGGATTAAGATAAGGACAGTACTTCAGCCTCAAAAGATCCATGAAAGAATTTCTGAAAAAAATGTACTTCATCAATGAAGGAAGTGATCTACTGAAATTTAAAATTATAGTGATTCCAAAAGCAATTAAACAGTACTTTTTAAAATAAAATATAGGAGAAACTACCACCTTCTGACTATTTGCTTCCCTGGACAGGCATAGCTGATAGCACTGCTTATTGACCCTATACACTCTGTGCAGTTTTTGCAACTTTTTTTTCAACATGTGTGTAACCATTCCTGTCTACCTATTATGAAATAATACAAGTAGTGCTCAACTTATAACAGTTTACTTAGTAACCGTTCAAAGTTACAATGGCACTGAAAAAAGTGATTTATGACCACTTTTCATGCTTATTACCATTACAGCATCCTCATGGTCACGTGATTTACATTTGGATGTTTAGCAATTGATTCACATTTATAACAGTTGCAGTGTCCCTGTGTCATATGATCACTTTTTGCAAACTTCCGATGAGCAACACCAATGAGGAAACCAGATTGACTTAACAACTATTGTTACTAATTTAACAACTGCAGTGATTCACTTAACAAACATGGCAAGAAAAGTCATAAAATAGGGAAAACACCAAAATCTTCACTTAGCAATCTAAATTTTGGGCTCAGTTGTTGTTGCAAGTAGAAAATGATGACAGTATTGAAACAGGAGACTTTCAATAAGTCTTCAAAATTGTGGCCATTGTAGCATCTCCATGGTCACATGATAATAATTTGTGTTCTTGACAATTGGCTCATATTTATAATCTTCACAGCAATCTGTGGTCACATGATTACCATTTGTGACCTTCACAGTTGGCTTCCAATAGGCTGCAATGGTTGTGTGGAAAATACAAAAAAATACTTTAATGAGTAGTCTGGTTAGAAAAAGCATAGCTAGCAGCTGGATGTTGGGTCAGGCCAGAGTCTTAAAAAGCACTCTTCATAGTTTCTCACACTGTAAAGGAGACAGTGATAGAACTATACTTTCAGATTTGCAGATTGATGTCAACATTACCAGATAGACCAGACAGGAAACATGACCAAATAAACTAACTCTGCTTTAGTGTAAAGCTTACTTAACTCAATCTGCAAGTCTGAAAGTATAATTCTTCCACCATCTCCCTTATAGCCAGGACAACTAGGGTGGTTCTCTGAGCTTCTTGACCCAGAGTGGGCTATGCTGTCTCTTATCTGACTGTTCTCTAGACATCATCTGTTTGTCCTATCTCCCAAAATGTTTCCTATATACTATTACATGTACACAAGCAAAATTAATAGCTATCAGGAAATTGCAAGTCACAGATACTGTTCTTAGTGACCCATGATCATTCACTTAACAACTGAAATTGGAAGTGATGTTGTAGGTTGGTCTGGTCATGTGACATTTCACTTAAATTTATATGGTCCCCTCCCCATTACTTTGAACATGACCCTGGATGGCATGCGGCTAACAATTAAAACAATGTTCCAACCATCAAAGCAATTAATAACCTTAAACTCCGTAAAAATAAATAAAAGCAAGATTGTAGAAAAGGAACATTTATCTAAGCACCATAAACAATTGTTCAGGCTCCCTATGGGATCACCAGAGTTGCCAGAAAAAAAAATATTTGCAGGGTCATCTGAAAATCTAACATCAATGGGACCATCCTTAACTCAGGATAATGGTGTTCCAGATGGTGGGAAACACAGAAGACAAGTCTGGGTTCCATCATATGGAAACTCTTTAGCAGGGAGGGCATACAACATACTCCTCCTGTCAGACCCAATGAGATCAGCAGATAAACATATATGATATGATATATGATAAACATATTCCAGTAATTCACTGTGGATGTGACTGTGAGTAAAGATTCCTGACCTATGATATCCAGAATGGACCACAGATTGCACAATGGATCTCTCTAGATTGTGCATATAGTATCAAAGATAGTATAGATATATAGCTATTCAGTCTTGCCAAGGATCAAGTGCAACATGTTGTGCCCATCTAGACCCCTTCCCACTCCAGAGCTTCTGGGGATAAGAAGGAGATGCTGTTTCACGCTATTCTTTTAAATCAGGCTTTTTCAGTACTAAAGGAAGGAAGGACGACTTGCTTGGTCATCTTATTTAACCTCCGTCCAGAAGCCCATGAATTTATGGCTAGGTTATTAATAAAAATCTCTGCCTTTATGAATAAACTCAATAATTACATAAATCCTAAGTACTTGTCAATATAAAACAATGCTTGCTAGGAATGCTAAGAATGTATTTGGGTATAATGATACAGGAAGTCTGTATTTGCATTAAAATACATATAATAGTCCATTCTGAGAAGGTATCATCAAGAGATGAATATGCACAAATGAGTTGGCTCCAGATATGAAATGATCCATGAGTTGCTGCCAGCTGATGTTGATTTCATTGAATAAAGTAAATGAATTGTCTAACTTAACTATAAGAAAATTTACTCTTACTCTAATCTTGATATTACTTCCTTCCCCCTCATTATATATATGCACTTGTGTGCTGACTCACTTTGAAAAAATGACATATTATCAAATATATTTTCTTTTGAAATTATATTTGAAACCAGTATAAGAAGATACTAATGAAAGGCACTCATCTCTGATGTAATTAAATTTTATGTTCTTTAAGCATTCCACTGAATTAAGAAGAGATGTTTTTCTGCAAATAGAAAAATCTAGACAAATGAAATTATCCTCCTCACTTCCAGATCAGCATAGAATAAACTAAATTGGTTGATCCCCAAATTTTGGAAATATGATGTAATTTTGGAAGTTTGAAACTTCCATATAGAATAGGGCAATTCAATGAGCAACTCAAAATTGTGAAAGGCAAAACCCATTCATGATGAACTGTACAATAATTTTTATACATAAAATAAGAATAACTTCAACATCCTAAAAAGGAAGGAAAGCTCCTGTCCATCCCAAACTATTTTAAGTGATTCTCTTTATCCACTCAGCAGTTGCTACCACTGAGACAAACAAGTTAAAGTAGATTTTGTTCTTATCCATCAAGGATCCCATTGTGTTTCAGTGCTCCAAAAATAAAGCAAGGTAATCATTGCTTATTGCTGATTTCCAACTGAACATAATTGATCAGCGAAGCCCTTTTGTTCTCTTTTCTCTAAACATGGAAGATGGAAGACATGGAACTGAGGACCTTATACTTCAGCAAGTCTTAAGCCCCAAAGTTGCTTATTTAGAATATAATTATTTAATGGCCAAATGTGATTGGACACACAAGGACTTTTTTCCCCGATGCATGAACTTTCAGCATACATACAAAGTGATTAGTCATAGATTATAAATCATAGTTACAATCATTAATCATAAGATACAAACAACAAATGATAAATCATAAGATAGGAGAAGGTAATAGGAAAGATCAGAAGATGAGAAAATGAGAAGGATAATAGCAACACAGCTAACTACATCTTTGGGCCTAAGGCAATACTGTGGAAATTAGGTGTTCAGCAGAGTGATGGCATGGACGGGAACTATCGTTGTGTCTAGCTGAAGTTGATTATTTACTTTCCAAACTCCCTAATGCAAAAAGGGCCAATATATTTGACTCCCTTATTTTAGAAGCTGAAAAAATAATGCTTACCAGCAGCAAATGGTTTGGGGGAAGTATTTTTAAAAAACTGTCTGATTTTCCTTTTGTAATTGTCCCTTGATGGAACTGAGGACCTTATACTTCAGCAAGTCTTAACTTCAGCAACTTTGTGTCACTGAACCTTGAATTTTACCCATTGTACTTAGGCATCCAAATCACTTTGCTGGTTTCTTAATGCCTCCCTTAGTTTGTTTGATTAAATTACTTCCATTCTGTCTCACTTATTTGCAATGATCAATAATAGTCCATTAGTGCAATACATTTCTGATTTAGTAATGTAGGTTTGCTATGGTAAATGCTAGTGATAAACTTTGCACTTAATGCTTTATATTCAGTTTTGTCCTTGAGCTAACTTTCCTGCTCTGATCTGCATAGTAAAGATATGACTTTATTCTTCCCAACAACATCCTGGTTGTTTCTAAGTCTGTTGAATACACCTGATCCAAGTTCACAAATATATCTGAAATATAGTGTAACAAGCCAAGCTTCTACACCACTAAAGATCACACTAAAGTAGCAAAAGCAATAGTCCTTAGACTTATGTACTGCTTCATAGTGCTTTTACAGGCCTAAGTGTTTACAGAGCCAACACATTGCCCTTAACAATCTGGGTCCTCATTTTACCAACCTTGGAAAGATGAAAGAATGTGTCAGTCTTGAGTGGCCAGGTTAAACTCCTGGCAATGGGCAGAACTAGCCTGAAATACTGCATTCTAACCTTTGCACGATAGGGATAGATAATCCAGGTATTTTTCTCTCAAGAAATAATATTTCATGTTATTGTTTAATATTATCATTTGATTCATTGGTTGGATTTGTTAGTCACCAAATTAAAACCAACTCCTGATGGCTGATAATATTATAATTTTCATTAGAGTTCATCTCCTCCTTTCTCAGGGAACCAAGTGGTGCTTAGTTTTCTAAACTTCTTTTATTCTCATGCCAAATCTAGTGCAGGTTAGATTAAAAGATATCTGCAGAATTGTATTTATACAATCAGCTGCATACATAATCAAGGATTTCAACCTGCATTTCCACAGTTTAGAAAACAGGCCCTGGTCTAATAGACTCATGTTACTATAGGTCTATTATCCGAACAATTTATATTATTAATCCTATCTTTTGTTATTGAGATAAATTCTGCAATATTCTGCAATGTTCTTTTTTTAGATTTTGCTTTTCATCTTCTCAGCATGAAGAACAGCCTGAAGTTAGATGTAAAACTTCTGCCCAGGGATATCTGCCTAAAAAGTTGTCCAAATCACTTATAAAAATAAGAATCTAAAGCCCCTGTCACACTGCACCAATGGATGGAAAGAGGATGTAAAACAGAGAAAAACACGTGCCATCCGTTGGTTAACGCGATGCTTGCGTTCTGTACTCACTGTCTCCGTTTTGCTTCCTCTCTATCCGTCCAGCATCCGTCTATTGACATTTCATCCGCTCAAAAAGTTTTGAGCTGCTCAAAACTTTCTAAGCAGAAAATGTATCCAACGCGTCCGTTCTGCATCTGCTAGCATACGGGAGACTCTGTTCTGCATCCGTCGGCATCCGTTACATGTCCGCTACATCCGCTAGGCATCCGCTAGGCATCCGCTGCGCATCCGGGCAACTCGCATCCACTCCAGCAGTAAACGGACACAAGGAGGAAGCAGAACGGATGCGGAACGGACGCGCAGTGTTAGTAGCATGGATGGAGAAAGGATGAAAGTGGATGCAGCACGCAAAGAAAGCATTTAAAACGGAAAAATGTTGCAGAGGGAACCTATCTCGGATATTAAGGATGTCTAGAGGATGCCTAGAGGATGCAGAAGGACACGTAGGGGAAAACCTATATTGCCTATAAAAGAGGGGGAGCGAACTCACTGGATCTCACTTTCAGACCAGCAGCCCTGCTGTGCAGACCTGTGCGGCCTTCATCTGCCTCTTGCTCTCCACAGCATCTAGTCATGTCCACCTTGGATCGTAACACAGTCCTTTTGGTAGCCACCATCGTCTGCAACAGTGCGAAGCCATCTACAGGCTCTGTGAACTCTAGTATGGGAAGAAAAGGAGGCGGCCAAGAAGCGTTTGGGTCCGAAGAGGATCGAGAGAAGAGCAGAGTACGGACTGTACAACAAGCTGATGGGAGCTGAGGAACGAAAGACCCTCGTGCATTCCAGAACTTCATGAGGATGCCTCCAGCTATGTTTGACGAAGTTGTGCAGCGGCTGACAGCCCTACACCTCCAGATGCCTCACCCGTGAAGAGAGGATCTTCAACTACAGGCTGTCCAGGGCAGGGGGTGGGTGGAGAACGCCTTTGGCATCCTGGCCAACAGGTTCCAGGTACTTCTCACCACCATGCAGCATCGCCCAGAGACCACGAAGAGGATCGTGGAAGCTTGCTGCATCCTGCACAATCTCATGCGCACCCGCTACCCAGTGTTTGCAGAACAGGCTCGTGGACCTCCAACAAGGCAATGGGGACTGGAGCCTGGGGAATGGAGGCAAGGGCAAAACCTGATAGACACTGTTATGTGTTGTGCAACAGTCTCAAGGAAGCATCCATTTATCATCTATGATCCTGTCTTGCCACTCCACTGCTCCAGCTGGGGAGTTGCACAGTGTCTCAGTAGGCGCTGCTTCTTTCCTTCACGTGAAGCTCTGTTGGGGCCTTGTACATCCACAGTGTCTATCAGGTTATGTCCTTGCCTCCATTCAAGCAGGCTCCATGTCCCCATTCCCTTGTTGATGGTCCACAAGCCTGTTCTGCAAGACTGGGTAGCGGTGCGCATGCGATTGTGCAGGATGCAGCAAGCTTCCATGATGTTCCTCATAGTATGTGCCTCATGCTGCATGGGGGTAAGAAGTATCT
This sequence comes from Laticauda laticaudata, assembly GCA_004320025.1. Classification (NCBI taxonomy): domain Eukaryota; kingdom Metazoa; phylum Chordata; class Lepidosauria; order Squamata; family Elapidae; genus Laticauda; species Laticauda laticaudata. The sequence goes on from BHFT01023150.1 coordinate 23,796, forward strand.
GGAACCTGTTGCAGGATACCAAGGCCTTCTCCACCACCCGTCTTGCCCTGGACAGCGCTATAGTTTGAAGATCCTCTCTTCACATATGAGGTATCTTGAAGTGTACAGCTTCATGAGGGAGGTTCTGAGGGAGAACGCCAATGATGAAGTAGGACACATCTTGTGTGTCATTGGGTAGGGGATCTGAATCTGGAAAACCCATGATGAGGTTGCGTTCCAGCCCACCCTTGAGGTCACTTGTGTTGCATACCTGGCCATCTGAAGCTGACCCGTTGCCAAAAAGCATCGATGTAGATGAACTTGTAGTCAGCATAACCATGGCAAGAGGATGATACTGAGAAGCCCTTGTAGTTGTAATAAGTGGACCCTGAGTTGGCTGGAGCTTTGCAGGCCATGTGCTTCCCATTTATGGCTCCAACGGTGTGGGGAAAGTTCCAACTCTGATACCACTCTTCTGCAAGTTTTCTCCAGCCTTGTTCAGTGGTGGGGCACTTGAGGAGCTCCTCCACGTATTCTTCGATGATGGCCTGCACCACTTCTCTGGCCACTTTGCTGATGCTGTTGTGTGGGCACCCTCCATGCATACTGCATGTTTCTGTATGTGGTTCCAGAGGCCAAGTGCCTCCGAGTCAGTGCACCTTCAGTCCCAGGATGCAGGTTGGGACGGAAGTTGGTGCTGGGCTTGGTCAACCTGGGTCTCAGACGCTCTAACAAGTTAATCAAACATGGCTGGTGCATCCTCATGAAGTGATGGAATGCACAAGGGTTTTCATTCCTCAGCTCCACCATCAACTGGTCATACAGTCCAAACTCCATTCTTCTCATGATCCATCCTCGGACCCCAACAGCTCTTGGACATCTGCTTCTTCTCCTTCTGTATAAAGGTGAAAACAGTCTGAGCAGGTTTTGGTTCTGGTGATGAATGAGCACAGCTATCATACGGACTGTGTCATCATCCATGGTATAGAAAAATGGATGATGTTGAAGACCAAGACCAAGGTTGAAGAGGTCTGTACTCCACGGCTGCTGGACTCATCCTGAGATCCAGATGATTTTTCTCCCCTTTTTATGGAAATATCAGTTGTCCGTAGGTGTCCTTCTACATACTCTAGACATACTCCAGACATCCTAAATATACGAGATACATCCCAGATACAAATGTTTTGTCCATTTTTAATCCTTTATGTACGAGATTCATACGCTTAGATCCTTTCTATTTCCGTGCTACTAACGCTGTGTAGACGTTCCGTGTACCTTTTGTTTCCTCCCTCTTTCGCATTTCATAGCTGCAGTGGATGTGAGTTGAGGGGATGGCCAGAGGATGCAGAGAGGATACAGCGGACGTTTAACGGATGATAACGAACAGAACATTTGTTGCCCGTATATGTTGCGGATATACATCGTACGCAGCGGAAAGTTCGTCTGTTCACAAAGTTTTGTGCAGCTCAAAACTTCTTGTGCAGATGAAATCTCAGTGGATGGATGCTCGACAGATAGAGCATATGAAACACGTATGCAATGAGTACACAATGGATGCATAGTGTTTTCCAACTGATGGCAAGCTTTTTTTAACCTTTTACATCCTCTTTGCATCCGTAAGTGCAGTGGGACTGGGCCTTAAGTCTGGTAACATTTCTCCTTTGATACTCCTTTGATACTCTTGAGGAAGGAGGAGTTCATCTCCTCCTTCCTCAGGAAACCAAGTGGACCTAGGAAAAGAAACAAAGTTATTTTAAAGAAACAAGTATTTTAAAAAGTTGCAGGTAAGTGCTACATCAATGCCTTTTTATACTTTTTGGAATAAAATGTGAAGAGCTGCATGTCCCTTTCAGTGATATTGTACTGTGGAACCAGTTGTGTTTATTGATGTTTAGGAGTCATTTCATCCATGTTGAGATGGATTGCGATGACTATCAATAGATTCTATCCAGCCTTCAGACTGGATAAATCATTCAAAGGGTTTCTTCAGATTATACTGATATGCAAAAATGTCAATATTCCTTGATAAGTTTTGATTTAGAGATGGAAAAAACTGAATTAGTGAACAAATAATAGTTCTATGTTCTTAATCCAGGAACACAACATCTGAGCATGCACATCAGAAACATGGCCTTTTGAAAGGTCAAAAAAACAAGTGTGCTAGTTTGTTATTGGAATATCCACTGCATAGAACTAGACTAAACAGGAAACAACAGAATTGAACAATGATTGGATGGAAGGGTGAAAATCAAGTAATAGATACATCATAATCATATATTATGATTATGATTTATAAAAAAAAGAAATCTGACAAAACTATGCAGAGTCCATGACCTAAGATGTTTTGCACTGTGATAGACTATCTTTATCATGTTCTCTCTTATCTTCACAAAGTTTCATTGGGCATTGAGAAGCTGCTTAAAATAATCAATCAGCAGGTTTCCTAAGAAAACAAGAACTGGAGAATTCACTTACAAAATAAATTTTTAAAATGTAAGAAGGAGGGGTGGAAAAGAAGTTAAAGGAATAATAATCTTAAATTGGCCATGAAATAAGATATGCACTTATAAAAAAGAGCAGCAACTATATTCTATTACTTTCATCACAACTCTCATGCTAACCTGCTCTTTTGTTTGTTTGTTTGTTTGTTTGTTTGTTAAATTTATAACAGTAGCACTTAGACTTAGACACAGCTTCCCAGTGCTTTACAGCTCTCTCTAAGCAGTTTACAGAGTCAGCCTATTGCCCCCAACAATCTGGGTCCTTATTTTATCCATTTCAGGAGGATGGAAGGCTGAGTCAACATTGAGCCAGTGAAAATGGAACTGCTGACCTGCTGGAAGTCAGCAGTCAGCAGAAGTAATCTGCAATACTGCATTCTAATCACTGTGTCACCATGGCTCTTCTATGTGGAACATATCCTATAGATATTCCGAATTTTAGGCCACCATACATAGCATTTATCTTCCTCCTTCTCCATGTTGTGTGAGTGTGTGTATTTGTATCAACAACTTAGTGAGTTAAGTAGGTTAGTCTGAGAGAGAGTGCCTGGCCCAGATTCATTCAGTGAGTTCCATGTCAAAGAATGAACCTCAACCTAAATCTCCCCATTCTCATTTCAGTATCTCAATTGCCACTCTGAACTGGCTCTCAGAATGTGTGTTCGTTTATCTGCTCTATTCCTTTTCTATGAATCACTGTCCTAAAGAACATTAGCAATTCATGACAGCAGTTATAAATAAGTCATTCACATTTGTTGAAGCTCATGTACCTCTAGTTATATACTCAAGAAAGAGCTAAAATAAGAGACTAACTTTCTAGCTTTGTTATGATTTGTATCAACATTACTTTTGTGTTCTATGAACAGTGATCAGGGAGGGAAATCAAATCAAACCAATTACACAATCAATGCCATGTTCCCTTTTAACATTTTTACACATGTAAAAAGGGGGACAGCTATCACAAAGTAGAAAATATAAATAAGATGACCTTAATGGACATATTCAAGTTCCATTACCAATTAAACAAGGAATAAAACCTGGTCCAAATCCAGAACATTTAGATAACTTCAGAAGCAGCTCACTAGATGCCTGTTTATTTCATTAAGATAGAGGACATACAATATAATCAGACTTGCAAGATTCTGTTTCTATAGTCAGTCTCAATAAAAACAGTTCTAACCTCCCTTTGAGTTAACTTCTTGATCTGGTCTTTCTAGTGAGGCTCATACATGGATACATCTATCACCTTTACATTTTTGATGCCTTCTCTGACACTCACTGTTGCATATTGTCCATTGATAAATGTTATGCAAATTTATTTATTTTTCCTTGGGTACAACTGCTTGCTTCTTTTATGTGGCTTTCATTAGTGGCTAAAATAGTTTTACTTACATTTTATTGAGGAAGTTGATGGAAAGGTTATACTGAATCAAGTCAGTTTGGCACAGTAGGGGTAGAGTAATTAGGAAAACAGGACTTTATGAATAAGCATTCACTTATTCATAGGTTAAACAGAATACTTTGTGTATCATGTTGGGGTAGTATTTGAATTAGTATTCAAAGGACTATTAGCTGGCATCATTTTGATTCATTTTCACAGTAGGAAGAAAATGAGTGATTGTTACAACTCATGTATAATATTTTGGCTTTTTTTTACATCAGCCATGTATTTTTCCCCACTGAAATATTATCTCTCCTTTTCCATATCCCTCCTTAAGTGACATATTGCATTTTAATATTAAACATATTTTTGATTTTGATTTTTTCCCCAAACAGCAATTGGAAATGGTGTTTTCATTTTTTTATTTTATTTTAATGAAAATGCATTTGGAATTATGGTGGGTTTGAGCACCGTCTTTTTGAAAGGGAAATATGAATATATGAATGCTAATCGTGACATTATTTCCAATTAGATGTGTTACTGAATTACCCATTTTCCCACTCACTAAATTGTTAATCCTTGAAATTTCTCTCTTCACAAAGCGTAGACATTGACTTGCAACACTTACCAATTCTAAATGTCATACCAAAATACCAAGTTAGATAGGAATAAAATACAGGCTATGAGTCCCTGTACAAGAACTTGCATTGATTTCTAAAACTTTATTTCATTCTTCATGATAAATGTATAATGAACTTTTTTCAGTTCCTATAGATTTGCAACAGTTCTAGTGGAACTGGGATAGATACATTTTTCTTGTTTAAAACAAGAAAAAGGACAACTCTTATTAGAAATAGAATATATATGCAGTCAATAATTTACAATATAATAAATAAAAAGGGAGAGAACGGGTGAATTTTTCCATGATAAAATATAAGCTCTGAGTGTCTAAATTGTGGCCTTTCCAGCTTACTGACCAGATAGCAGAAGGAGATAGGAACAGATGGATTGACAAAAATCAGATGCAGAATTTGAGACTTTAAGTCTGTATCTGTCCCACACTGTTTGTAAGTACAGTTCTTATAGATCTGCAAAATATATTACTGAATTGTAAATTTTAAGAATATCAGAAAGAGAAAAAAACTAACAAAATAAAATAAAATCCAATTTATTTTCAGTAATCTTACATACAAATTAAACCTAATTAGGTAATTCAGTGGTGGTATTCTACCAGTTTGGCCTGGTTCGGCTGAACTGGTAGTTCTGAAGATCATCTGGGAGTGAATTGATTCACTCTGATGATCAACTGCTGGGCCCGCCCACCCACCTGCCCCATACTGACCTTTATTTTCTGCTTTTGAAGCTCAGCTGCATTGCATGACACAGTGGATTGCCACGCATCAGCTGTTGAAGACACAGGGAGAGTTCAAGAGTACAGGAAAAGGTCTCTGCATGCATGCAAAGCATGCATTTGCCATGTGCATATGCAAAACATGTGTGTTTGTGCAAAGCATGCCCACCAAGCCACAGCCACCAAACTGGTGAAACAACAGTTTGAGTCCCACCACTGAGTAATTCCTCTACTTTTTCTTATGGGGTATAGTCCCAGCATATAATGGGCTTGCATAGGTCCAGGAAAAAAAAAAATGTTCACCCTTTTACTAGAGGTTCAAATAATCCAGCCCAACAAACGGAAGCATCATATATATAAAATGATTGTATTGATAATTTATTTCAATTACACCTGGAATACAAAATTAATATTGTGTGTATATCCAAATTTATGTATACATATTTTATCCAAAAATATTTCATCCCAAAACTGTAGATATTAGTAATCTTGAAAATCCATCCAGAAAGAATGGTTTACACATTTCTGGGTATGAAATCTACATTCACCCTATAAGCATGGATCTTGCTAATCATCTAATATTATTTCAGTTTGAGTTTAATTTCCCTTGTGCAGATTAACAACTGATCCAGCAGTAAAGGCTGGAATGAAGATTAACACAGTAATTTATCAGTACCATAATTTGTTTTCCATATAGAAAAGTCTGGTCAACTTGAGAAGTATAAGTATTTATCTAAAGTTAGGCTTTTCCACCAATGTAGTAATGTATGTTACATTTGTGCTTACATAGCAGGAGTGCTTGGCTTGCTACACTAAAAGGAAAGGAAGCCATGCATTATTCATGAAATAATTTGCAGAACATGTTTGAGATGGCAGATAATAATATACAAAGCTTTCCCCTTGCAGAGATGAAAAGCTGGTGAATTAATGGTGGGCATCCGAGTTTCTCTATCTGTGTTTCTTGCAAGTTTGAAGAAGAAAAGAAATATTTTAGTACTTGTTTTAAAATATAGTCCCTCTGAAGTGTAGCTCCTTTCTTTCTGTATAAAACTTCAGAGAATTTGGTATTCATACACTTTATTTCAGCCATTATTGCAATGTCAAATATTTCCAATAAAAGCCAAATTCATTGAGAAGGTTTTCCTGGAAGCCAGAAATACCAATCCCTGACAAGACAATTTGAACTCGATGGATCAATTGATTTTTCATAGAAGCATCCTTAGAAACAAATGATTTTCTGACCTTTGTAGATTGTAGCAAAAATAGTACAGCTTGAATTCAAACTGTTTGAAATTTACAGCATACTTGAAACAAGTCTCTCATCTACCTATTTATAATCCAAATGGAAGCAAAGCTGATACAGTTTGAATCCAAATATCTTGCAGTTTACATCCTATTAGAGATTGAAACATGTCTTCCACCAACCTATCAGGCAACTAGATGGAACACCAGCCTAAAAATTCCTAGTGGGGGCTGAAAGAGGTTCTTTTAAAAAAAGAAAGAAAGAAATGCAGTGGCCAAAAAGCTTTCTTTCCAACTTTCTTTCAATATTAAAAAGGCAAAGAATCTATGTCAGCTCCTTCAAATAAGCCCTTCTCTTTCCCACCCTTCCATGTCATGATATAATCATATGACTTCATTTTTACACTGTGAATTTGTTTTCATTATGAAGTATTACATTTGTTTTGCTACCTCGTTCTCAGGATTATTTCTGAGTCTACAGTTTCTCTAGAGACACAATAGCAATTATTTTGTCAGGGTTCCAAGTGATAAATCCATTACAAGCAAGAACTCCAAGGCTGGTGAATTCCTCAAAGAATTGTTTTATTGGAACTATCATATTGTCACATATCTGATAAAAACCAACTCTGAGGAGCCCCTTGGTTTTCACCTAATTAAAAATAAAAGTTTTTCCCTCAATCCCAAAGAATTAGACACATAGCCCAATCACTGCAGCATCTGCTGGTCTGCTGACATCACTCTTCCTTCCTTCGGCCAGGTATGAGAATGTCCTTCATTCACAGGAGAAAGTATTTTATTTTGACTACACAAGCCCAGCTATATCTAATCCCCTCTCCCTAACCCTTGCTACACTGAAGCTCTAAAATGGCTTTGTCCAGGCCAGCTTCAGGGTTGACACCTTTCATATGACACACTAAAGCACTAAATTTGATAAGGAGTAAGAAGCTTAGTTGTACGAACATAGTTTATAACTGTATCAATAAATGAAAGTTAATGAGAGTTGACTAGCCAATATTAGTCAATTTAGGTGGGTTTTGGTAATTTACTGTTGGCAGCCTAAAGATCTCTGGTAAATTTCAGTTAATTAAAAAAGTGTCATTTACATTGTTTAATATAAACATACATTTACATATATGCACTGTATACATTCGAATTAGACTGTGATGTTTCTCTGTGTCATATATGTGTGTGTATGTGGGTATATGTATAATGGTAATTTTGCTGAATGCAACAAAATTTCATTTTAATATACACTGATCACTGAACATTTAACATGACAATAAAGTTCTATTTTACTCTACTCTATTCCATATTTCATCCATCATCTATTATCATCCATCAATTCCCTTTAAAGGTTAGTCTAATTTCTAGGGAACCTATTCCATTCATCAGGTGCTGTTCTTGCAAGATAACGGAAGATTTCAGTACCACCCCCAGACCAGGACCAGGTCAAGCTGTTGAGGAATTCTTGTTGGATAGTAGATAGTATACAAATAGAATATCTGGATCATCCCACATTTATTATATATATTGAAAGTTTGGTGTAGTGGTTTAGATTAGAAATTAGAAAACTATGGGTTCCAAAACTCTTTAAGAAGTACTAAGCTGGACCAATCACTGTCTCTCATCCATAGGAAGGAGATAAGACAAACTACTTCTTAAAAACTTTGCCAAGAAAACTATATGCACTTGTTCAGGCAGTCACCAGGGATCAAGTCTGACTTGAAGGCACCAAATATTCCAAATATCTATGCTGTACAGTTCAAGAGTGGAGTCTCTGGTTATAGGTACAGTGTGTTTGAGGAACCCTCCCTTTCCTGACATTGAGGCTTTTTAAGGAGCTGAATACTAGAAAGCTTTTTGGAACTGAATAAAACGTAAATTCAATTTACAATTAAATGTAAATTTAAATTTTAAAGTAGATGCTTTATTGACAAAGTCATTCACAATTATTTTAAAGTTATATTTAACGTTTCCGCAGAAGCCATCATTAGGCTTCTGTATTGTCTTCATCTGTGAGTCAGACTGAGTGAAAACAGCTGTTTGACGAACACAATACAGAAGCCTGATGATGCCAGATGAGATTCTGCCGAAACGTTGTTACAACTTTAAAAGCACAACTATAATGACATGGGAAAATACCCGAACAAAACTGAATACCATACATACATACAAACATACATACATACATACATACATACATACATACATACATATATGTTTTTTTAAGCTTTCGCGGGTACTTACATGTGTGATGTTCAGCTTCCTTCGGGTATTATCCCACGTCACTGGATTGCTTTCAAAGTTGTAGCAACGTTTCAGAAGAATCTCATCTGCCATCATCAGGCTTCTGTATGGATGTGGGTCTTACAGCTTTTGGTTTCAAATTCGAGGATGGCCTATTCTGATTGGCTGGGAGTTTTGGTCTGTGTTCACTGGACTAGGAGCTTGATTGATTGGTGTTTCTGGTTTCTTCTCTTTGTTTTGTGGCTTTGATTGGCTGGCAACACTCTGTTCCTGTGTTGGAGGCTTTCAGTGCAGCTTGGCTTCGTGTGAAAGGACAAAGCTGTCTTCATTACCAAGCTGGGTTCACCTGGGTGCCTGGTGGGGGGTGTTTGAGTTGGAGCTATCAGAGGGAGTCTGTTTGTGCCAGGTGTTTGCCTGGTTGTGGTGTGGAGATCTTTCTATTTGAGAGTGCAGGCTTCCAAATGATTGACAGTCTGGTGGAATCATCTCTTCTATTCATTGCTTTCAGGTCTTTTTTCAATCTCTATGGCTTCTCTGATGATTCAATCAATGAAACTCCAGGTCCAATGAACACAGACCCAGGCTCCTAGCCAATCAGAATGGACCAGCCTCAAATTTGAAACCAAGAACTGTGAGATACACATCCATACAGAAGCCTGATGATGGCAGATGAGATTCTGCTGAAACGTTGCTACAACTTTAACAGAACTACAATGACATGGGATAATACCTGAAGGAAGCTAAACAGCACACATGTAAGTACCCAATAAAAGTACACAAAAATTGTGGATTAAGTCATATATTAACATTAATATATAAACATTAATATTTGTGAGAATCTTAAGAAAAAATGTTAGAAGGTTAGGAGAAGGTTAGAATTAGGGTGAAGTTGAAGATTAATATTCAGTGCCTTTATCTTCATTGAGAGATAGTGTTTGGTACTTCCTTTGATAAGGAAAAGTACCAGTTACTTTCTGAACTTTGTGTAAGGTTGAAAAACAATAAAGTTTAACTGAGACAAGTCCTCTTTCATTGTGTTGGAGCTTTTCTCCAGGGTCTTAACCTCTTTGACGTAGTCACGATCTTCAGGAGAATTATGCAACTTTCATTGGCTGCAGGGTGCACAAGGGTTACATTATAAAAGTGGACGGGGTCATGATCTATTGGAAAAGAGCCTGGGGGATTTTCAACAGAGGCCTGAAGCATCCATTTTGCTCCTTTAATCTCCTTCATGGTTTTTTTTGAAAGTCCCTTTCGTTTTGGAAACTAAAAAGGGATGCTGGTTACCACAACACTTTTTGCATCCTGATCTAAAGCATCCTGAGTTACAATAAATGACTAAACGTTTTTCAGTACATAGTGCTAGCCCCAACATTGCTGGTGTTAATTAAGTGCAGTTAGCAGTGACTGTTGTCTCAGACAGAGGGCAGTGCGATCTCATGAACATTTGATGTTCTAATCCAGACAAGTTCAACAGAAAAGACTGGTGGAAGACACTGCTTTGATTTTTCTTTCAAGAGAAAATGGCATGCCCCAGTCTTGCTCCACCACTAGCATGTTATCCAGGGGTGAGATTCAAATCTTTTAACAACCAGTTCTGTGGGAATGGATTAGTTGGTGGACATGGCTTAGTTGGTGGACATGGCTTGGTGGACATGGCTTGGTGGTCATGTTATTGGCTGGGCATGGCCAACTCAATATCACTCACATCAAGGCACGCATCTCCTCGCCTGGCCTCTCATGATTGTGGGAATGCTGCAACAGTCATAAGTGTGAAAAATGGTCATAAGTCACTTTTTTCAGTGCCATTGTAACTTTGAATGGTCACTCCATGCAAGCAAAGTACCAGCAAAGGAGGGGGAAAAAACTCCAGAGAAGTTCCAAAGACAGGAAGTCTAGTCCTGCCAAGATTGTAATAAAGGTTAATGGAGAGGAAGTTTCTGTAAGCAACACCAGAATGTTTGCTTCCTGCCTTCCTTACAGGATTAGACCAGTAATTTCTTCTAATAACCGGTTCTCCGAACTACTTAGAATGTTAAAAACCGGTTCTCGCGAATAGGTGAATCCCACCCCTGATGTTATCTGCTTTCTTCCTCTTGATTCTTGGTATACCCAACCAGGAAAAAGTGAGAGCATTCAATAACCATTGACAGAATAGCACTGAATCTTTCCATAAGTGTCCTTTTATGAGATAACATATTTAGCAGAATAGGAAATCAAAAACAGCAATCTTACTACTTGTTGATTGCAACCCCAATTTCAGGCCTAAAGCAGCATGCTTCAAAAAGAGGCAGTAATCTTCTCATAGCACAAAGAATTTTCCCTCCAAGGTACTTCATTCTCCTAAGAAGGTGAAGCAGCAACAAGGGTAAGTCAGAACATTGAAAAATATTTCGCAATAACAGTATCAGATTCCTTTGTGAGCTGCAGAGTTAAAGGCCCTGTCCCACTGCACTTACAGATGCAAAGAGGATGTAAAACATAAAAAAAAAGCTTGCCATCCGTTGGAAAACGCTATGCATCCGTTGTGTACTCATTCTACGTGTTTCACACGCTCTATCCATGGAGCATCCGTCCACTGCAATTTCATCCACACAAGAAGTTCTGAGCTGCACAAAACTTTGTGAACTGATGAATTTTCTGCCATGTACGATGTAAATCCATGACATACAAGCAACAAAAATTCTATGTCCGTTTATCATCCGTTAAACGTCCGCTGTATCCTCTCTGCATCCTCTGGGCATCCTCGCAACTCACATCCGCTGCAGCTGAAAATGGAAAGAGGGAGGAAACAAAAGGTACACGGAACGTCTACACAGTGTTAGTAGCACGGAAATAGAAAGGATGTGCAGTGAACGGTTTGCATCCGATATACAATCCACGCGGCATCCCCTTTCTTTCCTTTAGGTTGTACGTGATGAATCTGTTTCTTCCGCTATGAGTCCACTTTGCAATTCTCCCCCAGAACCTCTTCGGAGGTGTCATCCGCTTCCATCCGCTAGGCTTCCCATGAACATCTGTTTTAACATCCCTGCTACATACTACCTATGTCCGTTCTTTTCTGTTCTTTTCTGTTCTGTTTATGCAAATTTTCACACTTTTTGGAGTGGATGCAATGGATTGATGGAGCCACCCCCGAAATTTTGCTCATCTGCTGTGTCCTTTATGCATATGTTTTGCGTCCATCGGCCAGTGGGACCGGGCCTTTAGAACATAGTGTGTAGATATTGGAGGACTCCCCAAATGTGTAAATTCCACCCACAGAGAATCTAAATGTCTGTATTTGATCATCCTTTTTTTCTGAGCATTTTTCAAAGTAGTCAAAAAAATCAAATGCCTATTTATTATTTTTTTTAATCTAGTTTGCATTGTGGATAATGATCTTTTATTAAAGTAAACATACTCAGGCTGAATCATTTATAGAATATTAGCACAAATCTTTTAAATCAGTTTCTACTCATCATCAGTAATGAACTAACAACAAAAACCAATGCTTAATTATTTGTCTTATGCCTTCTGTTCTACAGAGAAGAGTTTAATATTGTTCCTCATTGCATTTCTTGATGCAAGTAGCAGATGGAAAAGTGTAACACACGTTATTTTTATAAACATTACAAACACTCTTCAATTATTATTCTCAAGTTTCCATTTTGAGGATAAAAACAATGATTTAAGAGATAGAAGAGAAAAACATTATCTCATCAGATAATTAAGTGAAGTATGTTCAATGTTCTTTGAATCTTTTAGACGCCTTTGTTTCATAAGATGATAATTTAATATTAATCCATATGCTGCTTTTCTCCTTCCTAATTTATTGAGATATGTGAACTAGCCAAACAACAAATCCCAAGGAAAAAGTGGATTTGTGTAGTCTAATGAAGAGAGTCATATTATTGACTATTCAGTGGCATCATTGAACCCAAATGATATTAACAGTAATAATGATAATAGTTTCTAGATTAATATCATAACAATTTTAGCTATGTCAAAGACCACATAGTGAATACCAGTAAAATATAGCAGAATAATAGAGTTGGAAGGGATCTTGGAGGGCTTCTAGTCCAACCCTTGCTCAGGCAGGAAACCTTATAACATTTCAGACAAATGGTTTCCTATCTCTTCTTAAAAATCTCCTTTGTTGGACCACCCACAAATTTGGGAGGCAAGTTACTGGTTAATTGTTCTCACTGTCAGAAAATGTATCCTGAGTTCTAAGTTGGTTCTCTCCTTGATTGGTTTCCCATTGCTTCTTGTCCTCCCCGCAGGTGCTTTGTAAAATAGGTTGACCTCCCCTCTTCTTTGTGACACCCCTTAAATTTGAATATCATGCCACCCCAGTCCTTCTTTTAACTAGACTAGAAATACCCAATTCCTGCAACTTTTCTTCATAAGTTTTAACATCCACCTCTCTAATCATTCTTTTTTTTAAATTTATTTTTAATTTTAATTCTGTAAATATAACACAATACATTTAACTTATCCTTGTTATAGATAAATACATTTACTTCATCATTTATAAACTTATTAAAATATTAATTACTAATTAATCTAATCATGACTACTAGTATTTTGACCTTGTCTTCTATTATATAACCATTTATAATATTTATTCCATGCTTTATAAAATTTAGAGTCTCTTTTGTCTTTTATTTCTAAAGTTAACCTATCAGATTCTGCACATGCCATAATTTTTCTTATTTCTGTTTCTGGAGGGATATATTTTTTCCAATATTATGCATATAATATACTAGCCACCGTCAATACATGTATTATTTCTTTCTTATTTTTTTCTGATATTATTCCAAGGAGAAAAAATTCCAGTTTAAATGGGATACATTCTCCCACCATTTGTTTTATTCATGTTTGAATTAGTCTCCAATATTTTTTGCAGCATTGCATGTCCACCACATATGAAGAAATGTGCCAGGTATATCTTTACTTTTCCAACAATTCGGAGATATATTTTTAAACATTTTAGAAAGTCTTGCTGGCAGAAGATGCCACCTGTAAAACATCTTATAAAGATTTTCCTTGTAAGCCATTGCCAAAGTTATTTTCTTATTTGTGGACCAAAATTTTTGCCATTTAGACAATTCAATATTATAACTGATTTTTTTTTCCCATGCCACCATTGTTTCTTTAACATGTTCTTCTTCAAGTTTGTATTCTAATAAATATGAATACAATATTTTTTGTTAATTTATCATCTGCCTCTAACAATTTATCTAGAATTATTAATTCTTTATTAATATCCTACGTTTTTCTGTCTTGTGTGTATCTTGAAAGTATTTGTAAATAAGACTACCATTCTATATTTATTCCCTAATCATTCTTGTTCTTTTCTCCACTCCTTCCAAAACCTCAACATTTTTATACAATGAAAAATAAAAAAATAAAATATCTGCAAAGAATCTGTTAAATTCAAATACAATAAATGAACAATTAGGACAGCTCATAACATGAAAGAAAAGGTATGAACAGAATATATTCGTTTTTGGGGGGACGAGATATGAAGTCCTACTTTCTCTATTTGGGGGCGGAGGGAGTTTATCCAAAGTAATAATCCATAATTAATTACTTGATTTCTTATAGCCAACATGATGTTTCCTATGTCAATTCCAGAAACAGCTCTGACTTGCTGTAAAAATGGAATAAAATGCCAGATAAGAGATTGAATGAAACTGGAGCATTTTGGAGATGAATGAAGATAGCTGAAAGGCGGGCCAAGAAAGTGAATAAGAAGACTCAGTTCTGCAACCTTTTGTTTTAACTTACCTTACACATTTTCCTATTTGATATAAATCACATCAGATAGCTTGCCTAAGCAAGTACTTTCCATCTAAAACCAAGTAAATATATAATAGGGTTAAAAATAAAAGAATAAAGAGAAAGTTAATCAGGGACCTTTATCAGTGGTAGTCTCTTGTCAATTTTTAACATATGTCCCAGCAAATTACTTTTGCTTCTTCAGTCTGCCATCTTTGCTTGAAATTAATAAGCATCTCAACTGCTTGTGAAATGTTACACAGCATTAGTATGAAGGTATGATCAATAAACAGTCAATTCATGCAGTGTGAAGAAAGGCCTTGCCAAATGGAAGGTTAGATCTGATGAGAATACAATAGCTGAAATCTTAAACAGCAACTGCAATGGTTTGACATTAATTAGGACATTACTTTTGGTTAGATATAATACTTAAACAATTAGGTTGTTTGAAATGAAAACTAAATTTTGCTGACATTCAGATTCTGCTGTCTTCTACTTTTTTTCCCCTTGTGTATTTGTTTATAAATTGTGCACTTCATTTCTTTTCTCTGGGAAATAAAATGGTAGGACTCAACTAATCTTCTAAACATGTTATCTGAGGAAATTACTTGATTTCTTATAGTCTAACTTGATTGTTATAGTCAAAACTGGGCACTCGACTGATCATACTGTGGCTAGCTAATATTCACTCTGCTAACATTCACTTAATCAAAGTGATTCTCCCACAATAATTATTATCTAGGAATAAACTCTCCCCTCCCCCCAAAAAAGATGAGGTACAACCTCATGTGGGGACAATTTCCCCCAAAAAACTAATATATTCTCTTGGACTTTCTCTTTCATTTTATAAGCTGTCCAAATATTTATGTATTTCATCTGAATTTATTGGATTCCTTTTGAGTATTTTATTTATTTTGCATTGTAAACATGATGTACAAGTATTGCAAGATAGATAACACTCACATACCATTATACATACAAAATGTGGCTTGTATGATTTTTTCCCCCCCTGATTCTGTAGGGTGAACCCATTAATTTCATTTTATTCAATAAACCATGTTTTAGATACAATCTATGCTTAGCAATAGCAATAGCACTTAAACTTACAGTGCTTCACAGCCTTCTCTAAGTGGTTTACAGAGTTAGCATATTGCCCCGAACACCTCAGAAGGATGGAAAGTTGAGTCAACCTTTAGCTTGGTGAGATTTCATCTGCCAAATTGTAGGCAACTGGCAGGCAGCCGAAGTAGTCTGCAGTACTGCACTCTAACCAATGTACCACCACGGCTCAGTCCTTTTAACAGACAAACACACAACCTGTGAATTGCATATGGCCCTTGACATTACCTTATACAGACTGCAATCTCTGGTAAGTACTCAGCTGCTTGTTATAATGTAGGGTGAACTGTAGGAAGCATTCCTGGAAGAGAAGCCTACATGTAGCATCCAACTCAGCTCAGTCTGACCTGGCTGGTGGAAGTCCTGGTTGTATGGGCTACACAAGAAATATCTTATTCTGAATGCCCTGCCCTTTAGGAATCCATGACTCTCCAAGTCATGCTAATCAAGACTGGAAGGAAGAAGTAGCTACTGAGAAGCACAAGGACTGCAAACATATCATTTCTGTAGGGAAAGAAAGAAGGAAGGGAGGGACGGAGGGAGGCAGGGGAAGTGTATGAGAAAAATGATAAAGGAAAAAAGATCAGTCAGTTTGGCAAAATGAAAATAAATTGCTACAGGATAGTTCTTAACATGAAAGGTTAGGGTTAGGGTTTGTGTGTGTATTTAAATATTAAATAGTAACTCAGTAATTAAACCAAATATAGATATTTTATTTTATGAAAAGTACTGCCAACTAAGTGAGCCAGACTGAAATGACTCTGACTCTGATTTCTCTTTTTAAATAGCTTTGTTGCACAGTATCCTTTTCCCCTTCACATTTTAATTCAAATGGCATAATGCAATTATCTTTACTGACTTTCTGACATCTCTTTTAAATAGTACAAAGTAAAGCAAGAAACATTTCTGCAAATGTGAATGTTAATCATTTTTTTTTGCAATTGTTTACATAAAAAATTAAATGCAGTCAGTAATCTACAGTAGTCTCAAATTTATGAAACATTTAGCTTACAATTAGCCAGAAGAAGACAACTTCAAATATTGTGACCTTCCTAGATTTTCATCTTGTGACTGCTGTTTATCTATATTCAGTAATCATGGGCTCTCCTAAAAAGATGTCTGAGTATCTGAAAATGAAGATAATTCACACTTACAAAGCAGCAAAAGGCTATACAAAAATCTGCAAACACTTTCAACTACCAATTTCAGCTGTGAGAAAGTTTGTTCAGAAACAGCAGTCACATAGAACAGATCAGTAAGTTTTAGAAGATCAAGAAAAATCATTACTGGGTTGGAAAACTGTTTAAATCTGCAAAATAGAAACCACTG
The DNA here is from genome assembly GCA_004320025.1 of Laticauda laticaudata. Lineage (NCBI taxonomy): Eukaryota > Metazoa > Chordata > Lepidosauria > Squamata > Elapidae > Laticauda > Laticauda laticaudata. Next base: position 40,711 of record BHFT01023150.1, read on the forward strand.
AAAATTTCAAAATGTCGACAGTGGAGCAGTGACTGGATATCAGGGAGACGGCTGCCCCACAGGACAGAAGAGTGTAAGGAAATGGCGCATATGTCCTGCAATGAAACATTTGAGGAAAAAGATTTGAAACATACCCAGGGGTGGGATTCAAAATTTTAACAACTGGTTCTGTGGGCGTGGCTTAGGTGGTCAGTGTGGCTTGGTGGTCATGTGACTGTGTGGACATGGCTTGGTGGTTATGTTATTGGCACGGTGTGGCCAATTCAGTATCACTCACATCAAGACACGCATCTCCTCACCTGGCCTCTCATGACTGTGGGGATGCTACAACAGTCATAAGTGTGAAAAATGGTCATAAGTCACTTTTTNAAAAACTGCAGAGACGTTCCTGAGACAGGAAGTCTAGTCCTGCCAAGAATGTAATAAGGGTTAATGGAGAGGCAGTTTCTATAAGCAACACCAGAATGTTTCCTTCCTGCCTTCCTTACAGGATTAGGCCAGTAATATCTTCTAACAACCAATTAGACCAGAACTGCTTTGAATATTAACAACCGGTACAAGCAAATAGGTGTGAACTGGGAGAATCCCACCCCTGAACATACCCACCCTATTTTGACACAGTGGAATGGAGAGGCATTCCTAAAATAACCTTGTCCCTTCCCAAGTAGGGCTTCAAAGGTGATAAGTGCTTCATCACTGGAGGTTTTTAAGAAGAGACTGAACAGTCATTTATCTGAAATGGTATAGGGCAGGGATCTCCAACCTTGGCAACTTTAAGACTTGTAGACTTCAACTCCCAAAGCTTCCAAGGTTGGAGACCTCTGGTATAGGATGTCCTACTTGAGCAGTGAGCTGGACTAGAAGATCTTGAATATACCTTCCAGCTCTATTCTGATTGATTGATTGGTCCTGGAAGTTAATGACATCAGCTAATGAGATCAGTGATGAATTTGAAGAAAAAGAGGTTGGGTATTTAAATAAAAATCCAAACTAGACCTCAAGATAAAGCCCATGTC
>BHFT01023155.1:0-26485 GCA_004320025.1 Laticauda laticaudata
TTAAAAAGAACTTACAGCAAATCTCAAGAAATTTCCTAAAGATACATTCTAACTGAAATGCATCGCACAACAAACCCCAGAAGAAAAGTCAAAAAGAATTAAGAAGGATATAACTCAGGACTATTGGATTTACTGATGATTTCTGGTATTCTTGGTTATTGTTGAATGACTAAATCAACAGGTGGTTGTTTAAGAACTGGTTAAACTGGCTCCACTTTAGAAAGAACTGAAAATGGAACTTTAAAAGTAACAAGGAGATGCACCAAGAAGGGAATGTTCTTTTTGGCTCGTATTTCAGTTTTTAGAAATGAGATTTGGATTATGAGAAACAACAAGAAATGCCTGCAGAACAAGAAGATTGCGACAAAGATCCATCTGCTTTCCATTGTGGTTTCTTGTTGTTTTGCCCACACAAGTTCTTCCAAAATCTTGATGATGAGATTGGATTGATTTAATCTTAAATTCATTATTTACTATGTCTGGGACTTGTAAAAACTTAACGTTGAAGTCCTAACCAAGACCTAATAGCTATTAGGAAGTAATGGTCTCGAGATATATTGAGGCAGTTCCAAATAGGTGGAGTATTTTTGTAAACGTCAGGTACTATCATTATTTTTATCTAGATATTTCTCTTCAATTTGTGCATCACCTGGTTTGTAATGATTTTCTACTATAATATTAGATTATTTTGATACTGGGCATTGTTTCTCCCTTTACAAGCGAGTCCTTTAATTCTGTAGGCAAAGCAGTTTCTGTATACAGCATTCTACGATGAATGTATAGAAGTTATGTCCTAGTATTTGATATTACTGGAAAAATATCACTTAGTATATTAAAAGTGCTTTAGTTCAAAACTAAATGTTCCAAGTATGTAAATAGATTATGTGATTTGTTAAATGGGGAAGTTTTATCACGTGTACAACTCTACATATGCAGGATCAGAAAAGCTTACATTAGTTTAATTTTCCTATTAACCCTGTGAATTTAACATGATCTTAACTGCCATGTTGAAGGTGATTATCCGATATTACAGTGGTCAAAGACACAGGAGAAATGCACAAAAAACGAGCTGCTGTCAGCCTTCCAGATTTAGCTTCAAGACCTTCTCCCTTTCTTGCATCTTTTGGCTTGTCATAAGTACGGGGGAGGAGGTGGGATAGATTTGGAAGTGAGTGAGTGGTTACAAAAGTGCGAACTGTATGAACTGGGGGGGGAGTAACTTCTTGCTTAGGTTTCTGTTTCTTGCTTAGCTTCTATTCTCTGCACAGCTGCAAACCCTTTATCAAAATATGCCGAGGTCACGGCCAGAAAGTGTCCCTCACCAACCTGAAGATATCCAACATGATGACATTCCACTTCCAATTAATTGGAAGAACCATTTGGACTATTGGGGGTGGGAACATTGCCATCACTTTGTATATGTGATTACGCACTATTTTCACATGATTCAAATTCTTTTGTTGCTACCACTTGACTTCACAGTTAAGTATCTTTTCTCTAATTTAAAGAGTCTAAGTATTTTTCTTTCTGGATTTTGAATTGGAGCACCAGCTGACATTATTCTGATCTGAGAAACACAGTTGGCAGCACCGTGGTTACAGGCCCAAGAAGAAGAAGAGAGGAATTGATTTATTCGGAATGATTTGACTGCACAATCAAGAGAGCTCCTAAAACTTGATGACTGTTCCTGGCTGCACTCAAATAATTGCTACGGTTAGAGATGGATTGCAATGGGTTGGGAGCCAAATTATATGGTGCCAGAGAAACTGAGGAGCCTACATATATTACAGCAAGCCTCATGAACTCATAAAGGGCTGGTCATTTTGGATTCATGAAAACTTTGCACTTGCTTAACACAGCAGTTTTGGTGGTCTGACTGGTGAAGCGACGTTGAAACTTAGTAGCTAGTTCTATTGTGTGTCGCCAACGCGGGCCTCCTGGTCAAGCAGCAGGTCTTGCTACAAAATGTGGCAGGACAACGGCTCCATGGAAGGAAATCTCTATGGACTTTATAGTGAATTATCTGAATGAGGAAATTAATTATTTGGGTGGTAACTGATTTGTTTTAAACAAGTACATTTTTTTATACCTTGTTTTGAAAATCCCATCTGCAAAAACATTGGCTAAACTTTTTTACATATCACAGGTTACATGGGGTTTCCTGAATGCATAATCTCAGACAGGGTGTCCATAGAAGATTTCCTTCCATGGAGGCCGTTGGTCTAGCCACATTTTGTAGCAAGCCTGCTGCTTACCAGGAGGCCGCTTGGCTGACACACAAATAAACTAGCTACATAGTTTCAACGTCTTCAACAGTAGGCCACCAAAAAACTGCTGTTTAACCCAAGTGCAAAGTTTCATGAATCCAAAATGACCAGCCGCTTAGAGTCATAGCTTGCTGTAATATTAGGCCTCCTCAGTTTCTCTGGCACATATAATTTTTGGCTCCCACCATGCAATCCATCCTAACCGTACAAATTATTTGAGCTGAGCAGGAAACCAGTCAATCAAGTTTTAGAGCCTCTCTTATTGTTGCAGTCAAATCATTCGATAAATCCAACTTCTCTCTTCTCTTCTTTTGGGGCTCTGGTAACCACCGGTGCTTGCCAACTGGTTTTCTCAGATTCAGAATAATGTGATCTTGGTGCTCCAATTCAAAATCCAAGAAAGAAAATACTTAAGACTTCTTTTAATTAGGAGAAAAGATTATCTTTTACTGGAAGTCAAGTGGTAGCAACAAAAGAACTTTTCTGAATCTGTGAAAATAGGTGCGTAAATAATCACATATACAAAGTGATGGCCAATTCGTTCCCCCACCCCCAATAGCTCCAAATGGTTTCTTCCAATTAAAATGGGAAGTGAATGTCATTCGGTGGATATCTTCAGTTGGTGATGACCACTTCTGGCGTTTGACCTCGGCATTATTTTGATAAAGGTTGCAGCTGTGACGAGAATAGAAGCTAAGCAAGAACAGAACTAAGCAAGAAGAATGTCTCCCCCCCCAGGTTCATACCAGTTCCACTTTGTAACACCTCCAGCTCACTTCCACAACTATCCCACCTCCTCCCCCTCGTTACTTATGACAGCCAAAAGATGCAAAGGAAAGGGAGAAGGTCTTGAAGGCTAAAATCTTGGAAGGCTGACAGCAGCTGTGTTTTTGTGGCATTTCTCTGTGTCTTTGACCACTGTAATATCGGATACATCACCTTCAACATGGAGATTACAAGATCATGCTAAATTCACAGGGTTAAGGGAAATTAAACTAATGTAGCTTTTCTGATCCTGCATATGTAGAGTTGTACACAGTGATTAAAATTCCCCATTTAACAAATCACAATCTATTTACTATACTATGGAACATTTAGTTTTTGAAACTAAAAGCACTTTTAATATACTAAGTGTATTTTTCCAGTAATATCAAATACTAGGACATACTTTATACATTCATCTGTAGAATGCTGTATACAGAAACTGCTTTGCCTACAGAATTAAAGCTCCTTGTAAAAGGAGAAACAATGCAGTATTCAAAATAATCTTATATAGTAGAAAATCATTACAACCAGGTGATGCACAAATTGAAGAGAAATATCTAGAAAAAATAATGAAATATTACCTGACTTTACAAAAAATACTCCACCTATTTGGAACTGCCTAATATACTCAGACATTATCTTAATAGCTATTAGGTCCTTGGTTAGGACTTCAACTGTTAAGTTTTTACCAGTCCCAGACTGTGAATTGAATTTAAGATTAAATCAATCAATTCATCATCATCATCAAATTTTGGAAGAACTTGTGGGAAAACAACAAGAAACACAATGGGAAAGCAAGATGGATCTTTGTCGCAATCTTCTTGTTCTGCAGGCATTTCTTGTTGTTTCTCATAATTCCAAATCTCCATTTCTAAAAACTGAAATACGAAGCCAAAAGAACCTCTCCCTTCTTGTGCATCTCCTTTGTACTTTTAAAGTTCCATTTTCAGTTCTTCTANCAGGCAGTCTCCTCCCTTCCAGATCCTACCCTTTTATTCTTTTTCTCTCCTTTCCTGTTTTCAAAAGCTTTTAATTATCCAGAAATCTTCATTATCCCTTTGACTTTTTATTTTCAGCATTAAATGCCTATTGATGTCAAAGTGGATTTTTTTCCAATTTCTTGTTTAGGTCTCTTAGCTGTCACTATAGGAAAAGGAGAAAACCAAATATTTTCCCTTTTCTCTCTCCTTCGCAGCTTAAAAATCTTCTTAGGGAACAATTATTGTTTTTTAACAGTTTCAATTCCAGGGTACCTTATTTGTTGCTTTTGCTGTTTGACCTGGTCAACCAAAACTGGGATGAAGAATGGGGTGAAGGACATTGAAAGCAGCATTGAAAACAACATTGAAAGCAGAATATAGAAAGGAAACACAGGGTGTTTAACTGGAAAAAGAATCCTATGCAGTCAATATCTGATGGACATTGAAGAAAAGGAAAATACAAAGCTAACATGGAGCTGGTTGAAATCAGGATTGCTGAAGAAAGAAACTTGAAGGCCTCATTTTGGCTTGCCCAAGAACAAGCCTTGCAGACCAATTCAATAAAAGCAAAAATTCAACATGTCAGCAACAACAGCAAATGTCACTTATGCAATGAGAAAGATGAAATAGTAGATAATCTTACTAAGGTGAGTAAGGAGTGTTGGCTGAGCAGCCAAGGCCATCAGCTGCAGAACTACTGGAAGAAAAGTGTTTACCTATCACAAATATACAGTTATTGAAAACAATCAAACAATTATATGTTACTAAGCCCAACAAGAAGAGGATATTTGAAATGAATGCATTAAATCTGTTTTCAATGGAACAAAGAATAGCAGCTCAACATTGATTTATAATATGAAATAAAGTATTCACAAAAGCAGAATTGGAAGAACTGCAAAAGTTTGCCCAGGGAAAAGAAATCAAAGCCTTGCCAGAATATAACTCAGAAGCAGTTGTGGTATTTAGCCAGTGTCACGACTCCAATAAAGAACGGACTGGAACCGAGACAGCCAGGATGTGATACGACCATATTCTTTCACTTGCCTAGTGTTGCCACATGGATGCTATGATGAATATTCGTCAAATAACTAACATCGGCTTCCTGACAAGGAGCAGTGTAATAATAATGATTCATGGCTGGATGTCAAGGGGGTGATGTTGTAATAATGAAAAGAAATAAATGAGGGTACATGAGCTCATTGAGCAGGGGGAAGGTGTGGTTATCATGTTTCTTTAATTTAAGGATGCCGGATGTTAGGCAGTAAAGCCAGACAGAAGGTGGTTATAGTAATTATCTTGTAATCCAAAGTATAACATGTATAAATACAGCTCTGGGTTTCATTGCAATCCAGAGCTGACTTTAAACATAATTTGATCGCTGTTACCTGTTGTTGTGGTGTGGAAGATGAATAAAAAACTTCACTAAAGCTACAGGAGTGAATTCACCCCCTCAATCTTATCGTTCATCCCCTCAATCTTGGATGAACAACTGACAAAGAAAGTCAGCTCTCCCCCTTCACAAAGTCTGATCCCTCCGAAGGCTTCCGGAGTAACAAACTATGGCTCAAGGTAAAGATGGGGAGGATGAATTGCAATTGGAGACCAGGAAGGAGGAGGAGAGCCAGTTGGGAACCGACAACACTAGTGTTGTTGCAGGTAATATTCCACCCGGTGAAGGAATGGGAGGTTTGGACAGAGGAACCGATGACAGTTTGCAAAAGGTGGTGCAACCAAAGACGTGGCCAGGAAGCAGGAGTGGGTTTGACTTAACAGAGGACATGGGGTTTCTTTGGAGTAAACCTCCTACCCAGGTTCCTGTACACTCTGACACCTTTGAGAAGTGGAGAGAAAGAATAGGCGAGGGAGATGAATGGAGCACATCCCCATCCAGCAGCTGTGATACCAAACATCACTGGGGAAGCAGCATGGAGAACACTTCTTTCTTTAGTTCTCTGCCCTGGGATGAAAGAGACCATACCCATAGAAGAACACATGAATTTTCAGCCGGGTTTGATTCCTCACTTGCAGAGGTGAGTGGGAGGTTCAGAGCCCAGAAGAAGAGGAACCACACACATGATGTCTAGCAGTGAACGTTCAGAGTCCTTACCTTGACGTGAACCACAAAAAGAGACTTGGGGATTCCACAGAAGGACTGGCCACTGGGAACAGCGCATGGTATGGGGGTCCACCCCCACTGCAAACTTCTTTTGATGGAAATCCCATTTGTATAGCTTTATTTCTCAGCCAAGTAGTAAATCATTTGGAATTATATGCAACATATTACCCCTCCCAATGGTCAATGGTCATAGCAGTTACACGGGTGTTAACCGGAGATGCAGCAGACTGGGTGGCAGAGTTGCCTAATGCCCATGCTAGAGAAATGACTGATGTAGGGTTATTCTTGGATTCACTTCATAATCAATTTGAGGATAAGTCTAGAGTACACAAGACTGAGGAAGCAATCATGACATTAAAACAGAATGGAAGACCAGCTATTGAATATGTCAGGGAGTTCAGACAATTGACTGGGAAACTGAGAACTTGGCCAGTTTAGGGAATTCAGGGCCAGTTTAGATAGAGGATTCTGACAGGCTTGTCTCTACAGGGATGTGCCCCAATGAATAACAGACTTGTATAAAACTGTTGTTGAACTAGATGTAGGACTGTAGGAATTTAGAGAGAAATCTGAAGGTCCAAGGACTGGTCCAGTTGGAACTAATGTGGGAATAGGAAGGGGTGTACAAGGAATTGTGACCAACAATAACAAGGGTCATTTAAACCTAAGGTGTTTTTGTTATAACATATAAGGACATAGAGCGTTTGAATGCCCTACAATAGATACAGGACGTATGAAACAAACAGCGAGGGGTCCTTCCGGAAATGTTTCACAAATTGGATATAGTGCAGGGATTATAGTGCATGAAAAAATCACAGGGTGTCACCACAAACAAAACCACCCATAACTCGGGCCACACGAGATATGAAGCCAATACAGTGAACGATGCAGCAGCCAAAGAGTTGTGTGCGGGACTGTATATAGCGGGGATGACAGCCAAAAGACACCATGGTAAGCTTCTCCTGCTTAGACCATTTTAGATAAAACCATAGTTATTAGATTAATGTAGATTAGAGGCGATATGGAGCATTGATAGATACCGGATGGTACCAGATGTCTAATGAGTCAACATGGTGGTAGATGAACTGCATGTACCATTTTAGAACCCTTCCTACTCACAACCATTGAAGTTTGAAGCAGGTTGAAGATCATTGTTAGGGGCGTGCCGGCTCTGATGATGACTGTGCCTATCAATTAGAAATTGGAACCCGATTGGAATGATTAAAGAATTAATTGTGGTATCGGAAATGTGAGAGGCATTATTTTTAGGTTTAGTATGTAGGATTGTTGGAAAACCCACCATTTTGGTGGAAGGTGGTTTGTAGACGGCTGAGACAGAACGCCACAACAGACCAGATGTCAACAGCAGAGTTTAAGGGTGGGCCCATTAGTTTACTAGATAACAATAGTAGTTTTCTCTTATCATCGTTTATCAGGTATTATGGCGGAAAGATATTAGTGAATAAAAAGTGTGAGACTTCTACCACGCATCGCCCATGCGGATTGTGCTATCTAACTCGATCTGTCCAGGGCAAAATTGCCAAACCCCAAATGTATGCAATGACACCCAAAGAATGACAGAAATGTGGAACTTTCTGGACAAGATATTTACTTCGGGTATTTAATTAGCCGGACGATCACAAATAGCTGCCCCTGTACTGTTAGAAAAAAAGATGTGGCCTATGTGTGTGTTTGTTTTAAGCGAACTTAACACGGTTACGTCAAATAATCTGTACCCATTACCATTGATCAGTGAGTTGTTGCGTACTCTATCAACTGGACATTCTTTACTAAATTAGACTCTGCGCAAAGCACATTAGATAGAGTAAGGACCTGAGGATGAATGCGAAATCAACATTCAATGTTCCCCTTGGAGCTATCAATTCCGGTATGCCTTTTGGATTACACAGAGCACCCACGGTGTTCCATGCAACTTACTTAATGGTGTACTACAGGAACATTTATACCATGTAAATGTTTATAACATTTAAACATTTACACAAAAAAACTATGGAGAACCAATATCCAATTGGTGAGGAGTGTATTAACTAAATTATGAATGCCAAAATATATATAAAATTATCCAAGTTGAGTTCCATTGCATGAAATGGACTACCTGGGGCACACCGAATCTCTAATGCAGGATTGGAGAGTGGATCCCATTGGAGGTAAAAACTGTTTATGAATGGAAATCCCACAAACAGCGAAGGCAGGTACAAGGTTTTTGAGAACTTTGCAAACTTTATCGACAATTTATACCTAAATTTGCCAATTGTACTGCCATTAATCGAGTTGCTAAAACAAGAAACAAAAAGAAAAACCAGAAGCCAAATAACCAATTAAATGGTCAGACATAGTCAACAGCCCTTTGAAGAAATTGAATCGTTATTCTCTTCAAGCACCCATTTTGGCGACATCCTGATCAATTGAAGACAATACACATGCAGGCAGAACACGGAGTGATGTACCATAAGGTCTGTCCTGTTACAAGAGAATTGAAAACGGAGCACTACAGGCCATGTGTATATACATTTATGGAAGTTTACTACCTTCAGAGAGAGGCTGGCGATATGGAGAAGAGCCTTCCGGAAAATGGGTGCACTGAGTACTTAGAGCATTCCCTAAGGCACAGGAGGTTATTTGAAGTGTGGAGGATCACCGGAAATTTAGAAGCATTATAAAAAACAGAGGATTGTCTCCTTAAGCGAGTCAGCTGGTGCTCTGTAGTTTAATCGATTTAATTTCAAATTAAAGTATGTACCGAAAGGACAAAATTTCATGGGGATGCCTTGTCCTGGTTTGCCAATGATCGATCAACACGAGATATATTTATTCAACCCCCTTAATTGTTGATAACTCGTCTAAAAAATGTGGTCAAGTGATTCGTTTAAAGCGAAACAACCTATGACACAATATGAAAGCTCTTACTACACAAGATGCTTAGCTGAAAAAAATTCTCATTGTTTCATTTAAAATGGCATAGCTTGAGAGGGAATAAAGTGTCCTGCCAGTCAAGTGTAGAGATGAAGAATACTTAAGAAATGTCATGATCGTAAAAAACAGGCAGGACATTGTTGGATTTTTAAAGACGTTACACCGTAACCTGCCATCAGTTTTGGTGGCCAAAGATTTGAGAGTTGATGTCAAACAATATGTAAGACATGCCAGTATGCGCAACATCGAGCCTAGAGTTAGGCCAAACCAAAGGGACTATTGCAGACATAATCAGAGCCAAACACCATCCATGGCAAGATATAGCATGGATTTTAATTGTTGAATGCCAAACAGCAAGGATAACGTAATATGACCATAATCTGACTTATTCAAAACAGGCTAATTTTGTCCCCCGTAAAGGCTACCATCGGCAGAATGCATGCAGATATGTTTGTGGACACAAGTGCATGGATTACACGCAGGCGCTCAGAAGTGCAAATAATATCCGACAGGGGCGGTGCAGGTTGCCAGCATATTTGAGGGCATTTCGTCACTTTGATGGGTCTTCTCAGGGACTCAGATTTCAGCCATTACCTCTCTGAGTGTCAAACGAGCTGCAGATAAGAAGCATAATGCCATTATGGACACGTCTTCAACGATTATTTTATAACTATATATCTTGACATCAACAAAGAGAAACAGCTAGATTTATTATGGTTTGCGGAAACTTGCTTACACATATGCCCTGCATAGCAGCAATGGGTATTAGTCCATTTTATAATAGTACATGGTATGGAATTTGGCCAAGTCAGAATTCATACTGTCTCAAGGGAAGACCCCTTCGGTGTTAAAGAAATGGGCAGAAAAAATACAAGGATGCTTGGAATAACATACAAAAAAAAAAAGCTTCCAGAGAATTATAAACTTCAGAACAAACAAAAAACAGGATATTAACACTCCTTTCCAGGTGGGAGTGTATAACCCTCTAACTTATTATCCCTTTTGTCTAATGTGTGATACGACCATATTCTTTTCACTTTGCCGAGTGTTGCCATGTGGACACTATAATGAATATTTCATCAAAAAAACTACATTGCTTCCTGACCAAAGGAGTGGTGTACATAATTAATGATTCATGGCTGGATGTCAAGGGGGTGATGTTGTAATAATTGATAAGAAATAAATGAGGGTACATGGGCTCATGTAGCAGGGGAAAGTGCAGTTACCACTGTTCTTTAATTTAAGGATGCCGGATGTAGGCAGAACAGAACGGTGTTATGCTAATATATTTGTTATACACAACAGTAAACATTGTCATAAGATTACACTTTGGGTTTCTTGCACCCAGGAGCTGACTTTAAACATTAATGATCGTCGTTACCTGTTGTGGTGTGGAAGACGAATAAAAAACTTCACTAAAGCTACAGGAGTGAGTGGTATCTTATTGTTCACCCCCTCAATCTCAGACAAAACAGCTGACAGCCAGTTTGCACTGGCTCAGGAGAACTGGTAGCAACAATTTGGCCTGGGTTGCCAGACCAAGTAGACTTCTTGCTGGCGCATGCCCCCGGTTGCCTGGTCACCGCTCACTTGCCCTTACGGCTGTTCAAGCTTGCCCTTCACTTTTTCTGGCTGCTTGATGCTCGCCCCACCCTGTATATGTTGCCTGTTGCCCAGCTAATCGCCTCACCCAAGTTGCCATGCTACTGACACTCTTTTGCCTTGGGGTGGGGGCTGGAGCTCCAGGTACGGGCTATTTCCTGAGGCCCTGGAGCGTCCGGCTGTCCTCAGCTTGTGTTGGGGAACTCATGATTCCCTGGCTCCAGCCATTGCCCAGAACCACTGCCCACTTACTACCCGCTCTCCCTAAAGTTGTATGCATTTCGCCAATTTCCCCTTTCAGAGGCCCCGCCCTTAATCTCATTTCCTCCCCTACAACCACCTCTTCCGTTGTCTGGGACCATGACCTTACCTTCTTTCCATGACTGGCTGCCAAGAAAGGCAAGCCAGGGCTAAGAGTCACTGGGATCCCTGCCAGCCCACATCTCATGCCCCTTGTTACAAGATACTGGCAGCCGCTGGCTCTTTTTTTCAGTGCGAGCTCCCGGCTCGGTTCTGGCCAGCAAAGAAATGACAGCTGCCAGCCCTTAATGCTTGCAAAAAAAACAGTGCAAGAAGCCTCCAGCCACCACCTCTTTGCTGGCAGGAGAATCCTCCAGCCGCCACTCCTGGCTTGGTTCCAGCCAGCAAAGAAGTAGCTACTGCAGACCCTTCATGCTTCCAAAAAGTGGTGCAAGAAGTCTCCAGCTGCTGCTCCCAGCTCAGTTTTGGCCAGCAAAGAAGTGGCAAAAACCATGTAGGTCTATCCCATTGAGCCTGTTGCACTGGAGGGACTTGCCCAAGCAAGTCCAGCAGAGTGGTGCAGCAGGCAATGGGGTGAGCCTGCATGCCCGGCACCTAGAACGTGGTGATGGCACATTGGAGAAGCAGAGCAAAGGTTGGAAAGTTTCGCTGCAAGAAGCCTACAGCCGCTGCATCTTTTTTTCAGTGCAGCTGAAAGGAAAACATCCTAATAACAGAGGAACAAAAGATCAATTCCTAAATGACAACATGAGTTTAGAAAACTGCAAGAGAAGGAAGACCAATCTGGAGCATCATAGTTTGACTACAAAAAGCATTCAGCTCCCTACAACATGACTGGATGATCAAGTGCCTACAAAACACAAGAGTCAGTAGAAACATCAGAAACTTTGTGCAAAGATCGATGGCACAATGGAAGACACAGTTGCAGGTCAATGCAGGTCAATTAACCTCTACTGGGAGAGGTTAATATAAACAGAGGAATATTTCAGGGAAATTTACCATCACTATTACTATTTGTCATTGCAGTACTTCCTTAGTCAACAATACTGAATAACTCAGGCCATGGCTATCAAATATCAAAAACATTTTCCAGACTTCCCACCTCCTTTTACATGGATGATCTGAAGTTGTATGGAGAAACACCATCTGAAATAGAATCACTGCTCAACACTATCTGTATATATAGCCAACATACTGTACTACAATGGAGTTATGATTTGACAAATGTGCCACATGATCAAAAAGGAAAAATTGTGAAAACTGAAGGAGCAAATTAAAATAAAATTATGAATCTGGATGAAGATGATTACTACAAATACATGAGTATCCTTCAAGCTGACAACATCAAACAGGAAGTCAAGAAAAAGATTGGAAGTGAATACCATCAAGAGAGTGAAGAAGATTTTAAAAGTCCAAACTCAATGGAGGAAATATCAAGTCAATCAACAACTGGACAATTCCAGTCATCAGATACACAGCTGGAATAGTGGACTAGACTCAAGCAGAACTAAAAGAAATGGATAGGAAGACTAGAAAAATAATGACAATGAATCATGCCCTTCATCCTCAGTGACATTGACATATTGTCAGTCTTCAAGATCTTCAAGATTTTCCTTCTTTGGTTTGCATCTTTCAGCTGTAATAAGTAACGGGGAGGAGTGGGGACATGCTGGACGTTTTACAAAACAGAACTGTATAAGTTGGGGGGGGAGTTTCTTGCTTAGGCTTCTATTCTATGCTATGCGCAGCCGCAGCTCTTTACCAGAATATATTAAGGTCAACAGACAGAGGCCTCATCACCATCTGGAGATGCCCGCATGATGTTATACATAACTTTTTATTGGATGAACAAATTGAACTATTGTGGGTGGGAACATTGCCATCACTTTGTATGTGTGATTTACGTGCTCATTTTCTCAGATTCAGAATTCTTTTGTTGCTACCACTTGACTTCCATAAAAAGATATCTTTTCTCTAATTAATGGAGTCTAAGTAATTCTTTCTTGGATTTTGAATGGAACAATATCTGACACATATTCTACTACCAAGGCAAATTGTGGGGTGTGGAATATTGTGAGAACATCAGATGCTTGAAGAAGAAAAAAGGGCTTTGGAAGAATATTTGAAGGACAAAGAAGAAGATGCACTGAAGTTAGTATACCACGAAGGCTTACTGACTACTAAAGAGACCTAACTATCAGGCGGTGCTCCATTCAAAATCCAAGAAAGAAATACTTAGACTCTTTAATTTAGAGAAAAGTTATCTTTTACTGAAAGTGTAGTGGTAGCAACCAGAGAATTCTGAATCTGAGGAATTAGGCACAAAAATCACATATACAAAGTGATGGAAGTGTTCCCACCCCCAATAGTTCAGATGANCCTCTGTCCGTTGACCTTGGCATACTTTGATAACGGGTTGCAGTTGCGCAGAGAAAAGAAAGCTAAGCGAGAAACAGAAACCTAACTCTGATGTATGCTTCCCCCCCCTTCATTTACACAACAGAAAAATGTAACACCTCCAGCTCACTTCCCAGATTCATCCCACTCTCCCCTCCCCGCATTTCTTATGACAGCCGAAAGATGCAAAGCGATAGTAGAAGATCTTGAAGGTTGACACTAACTGTCCTACAAGAAAGACCAAATGTAGAACAGAATAAAGACATGGGAAGACAAAGCACTACATGGCCAGTACATTAAAAAAATAGCAGGGAAAGCAGATAGTAACAAAACCAGGAAATAGCTGAGAGCAGGAAAATTGAAGAAAGAGACCAAGGGACGAATTCTGGCTGCACAATACCAAGCTTTAAGGATAAATGCATACAAAGTCAGACTTGAGAAACCAGGAAGCTGAGGAAACAATGGACCACCTGGTAAACTGCTGCATGAAGATCACACAGACTGACTACAAGCAGCAGCTTGACAAAGTAGCAACAATAGTGCATTGGAAGATCTGCAAGAAATATAATTTGCCTGCAAGCAAGAACTGGTGGGACCATAAAATAGAGAAAGTCATAGAAAATTAGTTAAATTGCTCTGGGACTTTAGAATTAAGACAGATACCTGCCACATAACACCTCAGACAACTGTCAATAAACAAAAAACAAAAAAAATCTGGATAGTGGATGTGGCAGTGCCTGAAGACAGCAGAATAGAAAAGAAAAAAAAACTGGAGAAGATAACAGAATACAAAGACCGACAAATAGAAATAGAACGATTGTGGCAAAGGCAAGCAAGGGTAGTGCCAATAGTAATAGGTGCCTTGGGTGCAATCCCAAATCAACTGGAACACACTTGAACACCATTGACTTGACAAATTTGCCATCAGTCAATTGCAAAAGGCATCTTTACTGGGAACAGCTTACAATATCTGAAATACCATCAAACATCCAGATCTGCTTATTCTTGGTCCTTGGTAAGGACTCTATAGCTGGACAAAAATGCCAAACCCAGTCTGAACATCTGGCTGACTGATGATCAATAATAATAATAAACAAATAACACTGATAAAGCCTACATTCCTATACTGAAATCCACAGAAAAAAGTCTGTGGGTTTAAAACTGAATTTGCTCAACACACATTAGCTTTTCAGTGGGCATTAAACTTCTTCCCAGTGAGCTGGACTAAAAAAAAAGAAGATAATTGAAGATACAAACACTTCTGCAGGTAGTCACTATAGGACAGCTACAAAGACACTACAAATCAATTCTAGCAACTTCTCAGTGTCAAATACAAATTTTATATATATTGCAATTAATTTTCAAATGCTTGCACCTCTTACCTCTGCCTGTTCTGTGTAAAGGGATAGAAATAACACTCTTTTTTGTAGTATCAAATGTTTGCTTGAGAGCTAGCACCCACACTAGACTCTTCATATAGTTCAAGGGTATTTTAATTTTAATGTTCTTTAGTAGATAAGTTCTTTTAAATAGTTATTCGTTGCCTTAATTATTCAAAATCAGTCTTTCTTGAATGTTTAAATATCTGATCCTGTCCTAAATTTATAGTAGTGTCATTAACAAAATGGCAACCAGAAATTGGTACCAGTGCTACATTTAGGCACTATTATACTGAAAATATGCTTAAATAAGTTTAATAAAAGCTCAAAAATAATGACCAATTATATTGTAGTATTCTATTCAGAAACAGCTCTATGTAATTGCCTAGACTAATGCAAAATTTCAAGGCTCATATTATACAACATTCTTACTGAGAGTTTTGCAACAATAATTCAGCACCAGAAAAATAAACACAGATGGCTGATGCTTCATTTAACATGTTTATAAACACAAGTAGATTTTACAAACCAGTTGTAGATTTCTCCAACATGGAGCAAACTCAAACAAAGCTCCTTCTTCAGCAATCAGCAAGTTAGTTTCATTTCAATGACAGACTCAAAGTTTATCATCAACTGCAGTTCAGAGCTTAACAATATAGTAGCCTTAAAGCCCATGTCCTGCATGCCCAACGGATGCAAAGAGGATGTAAATGGACAAAAAGCTTGCATCATTGAAACTGCGATGCAATCCGTTGTGTACTCAAGTGCAATATGTTGTCTGAACGCTCTAGTCATGACCATCCGTCCACTGCAATTTCTCGCCACAAAAGTTTTGAGCTGCACAAACTTTTTGGTCGATAAACTTTCGCGCAACGTCGATGTACATGTCGTGACACATACGGGCAACAAATGTTCTACTCGTTGTCACCTGTTAAAACGCTCACTGTATCCCTCTCGCACCCTCAGGACATTCAAGCAACTCACATCTGCTTGCAGCTTGAAAAAAAAGAAAGAGGGAGAAGCGGAAAGGTACATGGAACGTCCACACAGGTTTAGTGAGCATGAAATAGAAAGGATGTATGGCTGATCTGTATTAAAAGCATTAAACGGACAAACGTTTGTGATATGGATTTTCTCAGGAGTATATTAGATTCTGCAGTAATCTCTAGACGTATGTGAAAATAACGCAGCGGAAAACAATATTTCTATAAAAAGGGGAGAAAATCACCTGGATTCAGTATAGAGTCCAGCAGTCCGTGGTGTAAGACCTCTTCACCCTTGTCTTTGCTCTTCACATCATATCTCATTGATCTCCACCATGGATCATAACACAGTCCTAATGGTAGTTCCGATCAATCAACACCAGAACCAAGCTCTGTTCAGACTGTTTTCACCTTTTCTACGAAGGAGAAGAAGGCGAGGTCAAGAGCTAAGATGTGGTCCGACAATGGATCGGAGAAGAGTGGAGTTTGACTGTATGACAAGTGATGGTGGAGCTGCAGAATGAAGACCCTCGGCATTCCAGCACTTCATGAGGAGCACCAGCCATGTGTGACGAAATTGTAGAGCGTGCTGAGACCCAGGTTGCCAAGCCAAGCACCAACCTCCCAATCCCAACCCTACCTGGACTGAAGGTGCACATGACTCTGCAGCACCCTGGCCTCTGGAACCACATACAAAACATGCAGATGCCTGGAGGGTGCCACACAGACAGCATCAGCAAAGTGGTCAGAAGTGTGCAGGCCATCATCTGAGAATACGTCGAAGCGAGCTCCCGTCCAGTCGCCCAACAACGAAGAAGGCTGGAGAGAAGTTCAGAGCAGTGAATCAAGGTGAAGACTTCCCACACGCTTGGATGCCAATAGACTGGAATACTGGCCTGCAAAGCTCCAGCAACTCAGGGGTCCATCTTATAACAACTACAGGCTTCTTCAGTATCATTCTCTTGCCATGCTTTGATGCTGACTACAGAGTTCATGTACATGCATGCTTCAGGCAGACGGGTCGGCTTAGATTGCCAGGTAATACACACAGTGACCTCAGAGATGGCTGGAAGCACACCCATCATGGGTTTTCGCACGATCCAGACCTTCCTACCCAATGACAACACAGATGTGCCCTAACTTCAATGGAGATACGACCTTTCCTCCCTCAGAACCTACCTCATTAAGCGTAATTCAGATACCTCACCGTGAAGAGAGATCTTCAAAACTTACAGCTGCTCCTAGAGCAAGACGGGTGGTGGATGCATGCAACTAAGCAGTACTTCTCACATGGTCCACACCAAGCGTGTCGAGAGCATCGGAGCGCACGATCGACAACTCCATGGCACTTACCAGTGTGAACTTGCCACCTAGCACGGCATGGCCCTGTACCAAGACTGAGACATGGTATTCACCCATTCTAAGAGACACAAACGGACTGGAGCTCCCGCTGAGGTAGTCAAACATGGGCTTAGGTGTCGAGACTGTCTCTAAACGATGGTGCATGTGGGTCCTCGGAATAGGCATATAGCTTGTAGCACGTTCTTGATGACATGCAATAAGTTATTGTAAAAGCCATGTGTGGCAGTGGAGGGACCAAAGTCTTGCTGGCTGAGGTATTTTTACCATACAATAAATAAAAAAAAAAAAATAAAAATAAAATAATAAATTATGGCTATATAAATTTGTATATTATTGGGAATGGATAAAAGGTAAAATGATTCAAGATAAACTGTTTTAAGATTAGAACTAAATTAATCAAAAAAAAATGCATAACAAAATCTTTCTTTTAATTAACTTTCTTAAGTATTAATAAAAAAGAAGGGAAAAGAGCACAAATCTCTAAGAACAATTTTTGGTATCTTAATGTACTGACATGGATAGCAAGAAATAATTTGGTAGATAGCTTAAAATTTAATATATTAATGATTAGCTTTTTTAATTATAAATAATTAATTAAAATTATTATAATAACTTGAGTTAAACATTAAAGAATTGTGCATTTAAATTTGTCTAAATAATAGCTTATAATTAAATAAAAAAAGAGTTTGTATATATTCTGAAACTTTTTTATGCTTGTTAATATATTATTGGATAAAAAACATTGTGTGTGAGTGGAAGTCATCTTATTTATGGAGTATTTTCAATCACTATTACAAAATACTTACTATATTTAAACAGAAAAAAAAAATACCCTAAACCAATATACTTTATCTTTTTTTACTAAGTTCCCCACAGCTATCCTTACTTCCCCTCATCCACCCACCCACACATTAACAGCTATCCTTAACCTCCCAGCTATCCTCCCATCCCACAATTCCTACCCACCACAAGCATGCTAAAGGTTAACCATTTTTTAAAAGTTTTCACCAACAACTTCATTAAGTAAATATAAATGAAACCAAGAGTGTGAATCAAAAGATAACCTTTATAAATAGCATCTTAAGTAAACTGTATGACTTATTAAACAAAGCAAACATGAACAAGATAAAGTGTTCTTTTAAGCAACAGATAAAGGAACAGTCACTAACTCAGCTCTCTGGCACTATTCTCAGTCACTCTGAGGCATGCTCCATGGTCTCAGCTGTAGAGCGGCCAGGAACTGTGGAGGTGCTGTGGCTGGAGTGCTGGTCTTGAGGCGCCATTGGGTGCCTGACACCCGAGAGTACAACAGGGATGTGTGTATCAGGAGCTCTCAGAGAGCTGACTCAGTCCCGTGAGTTTGAGAGTCCTTCATCAAGGACCTGGGATGTCAGGGCCAGACTGAGACATGATGTCATGCTTGAGGGGCTTGGCTGATGCGGTGGAGGAAGAGGAGTGTAAGTGGGGCCTGTCTGTTCTGCAGCTGGCGAGGTGGAGCATCTGGGCGTGCGATGAACCGGGCCTGGACGGGAAAGGTCCTGTTTGCTGTGGAAGTCGATAGCTGGATAGGTGAGGGGTCTGGTTGAACAAGCCGTGGAAGGCTGTAGAATCGCCTGGGGTGGAGCAGAGACCTGACTGGGTCGGAGCAGGTTCACTGGGCCCAGGAGGGTTGTTGCAGAAAGTGCTTTTGATCTTCTGGCTTCATCACCTCGTACTGGCGCCTCGGCACGCATGAGGGTCTGGCTCACATGGTGATGAAGGGCTTGCGGTTCAAGGATGTATGGTCGCTGTGGACCTAGCTGAGAGAGATCTGTGCTGTTTTGATTGTGTCCTGATCTCCACAGTGCAGTGTAGGCTCTGGCCCTACAGATCGCCTCTGCCTTCTCTGCTGCTTTGCTGTGAGGTGGAGAGGGGGTGGGGTGGTTGGTCTCTGGGCTGCTGCCTCTCTTCCTCTATTTGTGACAGGTCTCACTGTCTCTGGCATGGGGAGTGCAGGCTTGGGGGGTGTCCTGCTATGCGGGCCGCTCCGAAGACACCTGCCTGAACAGGTATCTGTCTTGGCTGGAACAGGATGGGCTGGCGTGGTGTTCTGAGGGACGAGGGTTGTCAGAGGACTGCTTCCTCGTGGCGGACCTCACCTCCAGGAAGCTGCACTTGCATGACGTACGTCTCCTGGTCAGTTGAACTAACAGCGCCTGCCCAGAATTTTCTTCAAGTTGAGTTTGCATACCAGGTGTGCATGGTGCTTCTCCACCATCCCAAGGATTAGGTTCTGAAAGTGTAGCCAGCTCTCTGCCTTGTCTCTCCGAAGCTGCCCTGCTTCCTCTTGGTGTCACGATAGAGTATGTGGCCCTATCTCCATAGGTACTCGTTCTCCTCAGCATTCCGAGCACCTCCTCCTCATGGTCCTCGGAACGAGGTGTACTGTTCTTTCTCTCCCTTCTCCTTCCCTTGCCTCTTCCTCCTCTGGCCAGAACTGGTTTACTGCAGATGTACGCGGAAGACCCAGAAACTGACTGTGCTAGGCAGACCGATTTCTCAAGTAGCACTTCCATGATGATAAGGAGTGAGTACTGCTGAGTTCTGTAATCGTGATGGTTATTGATGAACTTCTTTCGCATAGACACGGTGAGTGGAAGCCTTCAACAAGGTGGAATAGTGAGTTTGGGATGAAGACAATGAAAGATCCTGGTAAAGGACTCAGCAACATGAACAGCCACAGTCTTTAAGCTTGTCGAGCAGAGATACTGTCACGGACGCATGACTTTACTAGAGGTCCACAGCCCTCCAGAATGCTCCTCACCTCCTGTTGCCTCCACAATGAGGTGGGGGTTACAAATTGCGTTGGTATTGTGTTTATCTGTCTCTGAATGTCTCCACTTCAAAGCGAGCAAAGAAAATGATTCAGTTCCTCTGCCAATGAAGACCATCCCTCAGCAGGGATGACATTGGTTGTTTTGAGCGTGTTGTAATTTGTTGAAATCCTCGCCTACACTGCCTCATGTTATGCTATTAAAATTATCTCAATCTTCTTCTTATATCAGTTTGCCTTCCGGAATACCTTAACTTCAATTAGCTCTTGGCAACAACTGTATCTTGCCCCATCACGGACCTAAGCCTTGGTCCATACTCACGCATAGAGCGTGGCTTCCTGGTCTCCAGGGTTCTGAATGGGATAGATCTATATCGTATCCACAGTGACAGTATTTGTGGCAGTCTGATATAGCACAGACACGTTGCAGTGTGCTTCCTCTAGGTCAGGGTTGGTAAATGAATCCCAATTTTGTGTTCAAACATCTGAAGCTTGTTGGGAGCATCATTTGGCCATAAGATATTCACTTTCTTTATTATGGCAGACCCTTTCCCTCAAGAGGATGTCAGCTGGTGCCTAAAAGCAGTACATTATGGTCGTATTGTCCAAATGGTTAATTGTATAACTTATAGCCATGTTGATGTTGGTATATACTTTGTCCAATATGTTTGCTCCTCTAGTACACTTAACATGCTGATTAGAAATGTACAGGGAGCAACTTTCTTTCAAATCAGCTTATATGATATGCACAGCATCATGATGCTTATTCTTGCTGTAGTACTAACAATGTTATACTAAGAATCCCAAAAGCTATGTGAGTATTGCACCAAGGTGGGACATAGACTCAGTTATCCAAAACCCTCGTGAATTCCCATGGAAGATATATGGTCACAATTAAGAGTCATATACTCCAGATGCCATGGCAGCAGTGTGCTGTCTACAGTCCTTTGTATTGATACACCAGCTTTTGTTCCATAAAGGCTTAAACCTCCCTTGATCTTGCAAGATTTTCTACTTCCTATACGCTGCGTCGAGCTTAAAGACCATCCAGCCCATAGCTGCATCTGAATGCACTGTGAATGAAGCCAGGTTTCGTGATTAGCAACACAGCAGTCCATTGATGAATGTTAGTCTTTGCAATCTGTAGCGCTTAGAATTATCCATTTGTTAGTCAGAGATCTTGCACTGATAAGAAATATACTTGGAATTGAAGGCTTGTGTGGAAACTTATTGAGCCGAAAGGAACCCCGCATTGAATCTGTTAGGATATAATCACATAACAGTATGGTTGGAAAATATAAAGCCAGGATAACATTTTAATACTGTCTGCTTTAGGGAATGCTAAAATTGTCACATGGGTGTGGTTTCCTCAACAGCCATAAGGATGGAGCCCAGAACTGGGTTCCAGAGTTTTGCCGTCTGAGCATTTCCAATAAGATGTTGCTGATACATCCGTTATTTCTTTTTTTTTATATAAAGAATTTTATTATTTAACAAACAAACATATACAAACAAAACACAACACATAAAAATAATAAATCTTTTTGGGACGGCAGTTGATCCCGAGTTACAATTTATTGCTAAAGCATACAATTCAAGTCGTGCTTACTTTAATAATAGCATTCACATTTCTTATCAGCTATTTATAGCATTTTCTATATAGCTCTCCCCTCTTTTACCCCACTTCTCCTTAATTCTGTATATTGTTTATCTCAATTTAAATCATTATAACTTATAATCCTTGTCTGTCCTATTTTCAGCTCTCTATTATCTTTCTCCATTAATCCTACATAAATTTCTCTGTAATGACGCGATTGGAGCTATAATGGCCTTATTCATACCTTATTCTTTCCCTAGTTGTTAAGCTTTACATAACACATAATTTTCGATTCAGATTCTGCGTAGTACATTCTAAAGATAGACTCAATATTTGTATAACAAGGCGAAAGAATTTTTTTTAAAAAAATATATAACTATAATTAATAAACAATCCATAGCAATTAAAATTAATATCATTAAAATTAGTATTCATTTAAGTCTTAAACATTTTACACAATCTTCTAATAAATATCATGCTTTCTATGGAACATTATAGATTTTGCTTAGCTTACCTTCCCCTACTTTCACTTAGTTTGTAAACATATTATATCAATGACAATGTTCCCATTTTTCTTTAATTTCAATCTCTCTCTATTTGATTTCATTTAATTTTATTTAAAAAAAGCAATTTCGCTCAGTTACATTAAATATTTTTGTCCCATTTTATATCATATATTATTCAATTTGTAAACATTATTTCAAATAACAAAATAACACACAATTTATGTACGCTTTGCAGAATCTCTTTTTCAATTGTAGTTTACCACATTATCTTAAATAAATTCGTTTCTTTCATCTTGTTTTCAAACCTTGTAGCTTTCTCTTCCTTCTTTCCTCCCTTGCTTCTCACTCTAAACGGCCTTTTACCCCTTGTACTCTTAATCTCCACCTCTTGTTATTTTTCTTGTTCTGTTGCTTTCTGAGTTGGACCATTTTCACCTTGTTTTCCCCTTTTTGTGGTCTTCCTTCTTTTCCCTTGCTTCCCACTCTAACCTTTACCCCTTGTCTCTAATCTCCCTTGTTATTTGTTCTTTCTGTTGCATTTCTGATGTTGCTGTCACTTTCACCTTATTTTCCTTTTTGGTGTTTTTTAGTTCTTAATTCTCCATTCTCTCTCTCCTTCCTTTCTTCCAAATAAAGTTGTTGTTTCATGTAGGGATGGTTCTTCTTTCATCCACAATCTCTTCGTTCTTAGTGTTCTCTATATTAGAATTGCATTTTAAGAACGAAACAATAGAGCCAAAAAAATCTTCTCCTCTCTGTATTCTCTTTCATATTTTATAAATTCCATTTACAGTTCATCCAATAATATTGGCATTGAAAAAAAAAAAATTTAACGACCAATGATCTTAGTCATTCAATAATAAGAATTTCCAACAAATTTCAAAGTCACCAAACTCAATCCAAAAACACACCAGTCATTTCATTAAACCTTCTTCTTTATTTCACTATTTTTTTTTCATTTTAATGCGTTCAAAAAATTAAATCTGTTGACCTTCAATCCATCTGATTAGAATGCATTATGACATAATGAAAATATTGAAAATCTGAAGGGCCAAACAAGAAAAAAGATAAATAAAAAGCAAAACTAAAAATCATACTAGAGTTAAAATATTACAAAAGGCTGCAGTAGAGATTCACAAGTATATATGGACTGCACACTGTCCACTTATTTATTTATCCAAAGCTGCTATGATGACCTCTTCTCCCAGCAGCTTCAAAGCCAAGCCTTCAGGTGTGAAATATTTGATAAGAGTTCAGAAAACACCTGTAATAATTATTTTTCTGCTTCACTCCATCTGTATCACATAATGTCTATGACAAGGAGTAGTAAACCATGTCTCCCAATTAAATAAAGTATCTCAGCCTTCTAGTTGCAGTGTTGCATAAATTCTAATACTTCTCCCCCCCACCAGAAAGAAAAGTATGTATACAATACTCAGAGCAAAGAGAAAAAATCAAGAAGGGTCTCCTGATCCTAATGAAATAAAGAACAATCAAAAGCATGAAAATAATAAAGAAAAATTCATTCTGGTTACCTACAAAACACATTAAATGTCTCAGAAAAGAAGTTAGTTAAGGAAGAATCAACTCAATTTGAATCTCTATTAAAAAACCCGCTTAACAAGTCCAAGCAAACAAAAAAAAGTTCACAGGTTTCTCTTGTCAGGATATCTTTCAGAATCTTCAGTCAATTACATTACAAAAGAGTTTCTACCCAGCCGATTACACATTCGCGTCAAGCACTTCTTTTCGGCAGCCTGCGCTCAGAGCTGTGAAGCTGCCATTTCCACCGGCAAAAAGGGCTTCTCGCCGGATCAACAAATTTGCGGTAAATCTCTGGATCTGGCTGTGCCCTTCATCACCGTATGCTACGACGTTAGGTCGTAGGACCGACCCAGGCGCGAAATATCAGCTGCGATCTCAGCCCCGAGTCAGCCTTAGCACGGACGAACGCTCGTCTCCTGATCATCGTTATGTCTTGATCTTGATGTATCTGTTATGAACCATGTAAGTCTGTTACTGAACTCTTTTTGATACTGGACTTTGTTATTTGGATTATCCCTGGACTGAAAACTGACTGCTATAACCGTGTATGATTTGGACTTTACTTAACTATTTACTGGAAGTAAAAACCTAAATTTTACTATACAGTGTATCTGTGTGCTGGTTGTGTGTTATTCATTACCACTCTCACTACGTGTCCCTGTGTGCACTCATTCTCCTAACGGGGAATTACCTCAACAATATCCTTTCTTCCTCTTCCTGTTCCTCCTTCCTACAGGGATAGTGATCCATGACTCCCCCAGGGGCCTAGCTGCCTCCTTTGGTATGTTATGAGAACATATAAAATTGTCTGTGATAGCCTTTTCACATTTCAGTCCAATTTATAACAAGGCCTGCCAACTATAGATGCTCCTTGCCCCACAGGATTCAATCAAGGAAAAGATCCAAAACACACACACAGAATCATACACACCATACACTGAAAGAGTGGTTAACCACAGCATCCATGTGCACAGCCATCTGGAAAATCGTTTACACCGAGACCATGGAGCATCATATACCCCTGGTCTGCCAGGTACTGGAAAAACCTCTGGTAGCCAACCTGTATATCAAGCTGTCAAAATACGAATTTCACCACAAACATCTAGGCTACCAAGTGTCAAATGAGGGCATAGAGATGGACCCAGACAAAGTACAAGCTGTCCTAGGCTGGCAGCCCCCTCACACCCACAGATAGCTACAAAGTTTCTTTGGATTTGCAAAATTTTACAGGCAATTCATCTCCCCCTTCATGAAAATTGCCAAACCCATGACAGACCTCCTCAAAATGCCCAGGGTAACCCCTGAAGTGGGATCTAACCTGATAAAAGGCATTTGAAACACTAAAAGAACTTTTTGCAAAGGAACGGTGATGAAGCATCCAGACCCTGAACAACCCTTCATCATCTAAGCAACAATTAGTGGCAGTGGGAGCAGCCACTACCATGATTGTGGCAGTGGGAGCAGTGCTACTCCAAAGAAATAGCCAAGGAAAATTACAGCCCTGCACCTTCACCTCCTATAAACTCATGGACACAAAGAGATGATGGACTGCATGGGAAAAATAAGCTTTTGCATTAAAATGGGCACCAATAACCTGGTGCTACCTATTGGAAGGGGGGAGAAACTGTTGGAAGTCTGGACTGACTGTAAACATCTGGAGACCCTTAAGACCCTGCAGAAATTATCACCCAAACAAATCCGCTGGATGCAATATTTTAACCAATTCAACTTTGTGCTGAAACACATCCCAGGGGAGGATTTCCTAGCTGACATCCTCTCCTGCATGTCCCAGTACAAATGCGAACAGGAGGAGGTAGTAGATGCCATCATCCCTCCTACCCAAACAGCAGCCCAAGTGAACACCAGATGACAATGCCACGACCAGCAAGACCAACCTGCAATCTAATCACGAAACTCAAACTGCTAGCAGATCCTAGTTCTGTAACAACCAACACATCTTGACAAAAAGAGATGATCTAGCATAGAAGGGGATGAAACTCTGTGTTCCAGAGTCCCTATGCACCCTAATCCTCCAACAAAGACACTATGTAAAATTGGTAGGCCACTTCAGATTTCTAAAGACTTTGCGCAGAGGCAATTCTGGTGGCCTGGCATGAAAAGAAATGTGGACGGTTATATGAAAAGCTGCACCATCTGCACTACAATGAAAAACAACCAGGGAAAAAACCCCAGACTGCTGCAACAGGTGGCAGAGCCGACAAGGCCATGGGAGGAAATAGCAATGGACTTTATTATGGAGTTGCCAAAGAGTGGGGGGAATATGGTGATCTGGATGGTGATTGACTTATTCTCCAAGCAGGCACACTGTCAAGCCTGAATCTGACCAGGCTGTGGGGTTGTTTCTATCATGAGTTATTCTCACATGAATTCACTTTGAAACAGTTTGGAGCTGAAGGGGAAGATCCAGGTAGATTGAGTCTTCAGCCAAAATGACATAGTTAGCCTATGAGTCAGATACATTCCAACAGCTGGCTGGCCAGAGGACGAGGAGAGAAGTCGCCAAGCAACCAGCTCTCATCCTGGTTGGACAGTGTGACATATTGCTTTGGAAAAATGAGAAACTCTTACTTAAAGTGGGGTGGAAAGCACGAGAACCTTTGGTACTGGCTTTCCACCAGTTTTGCCAACAAGATGTATCTAAATAAATTTGTTCTTTGAGGAAATGGAATGCCTGAGAGGTCAATTTGTAGATGGGTACATTAATTGGAACCTGATATTAAGCCTGTACTCCTCAAAAAATCCCGCTCCAACTGGAGCTACTTTCCATGGTCCTGAGCCCCGGCTACACACCTGGTCTACCCAGGGAGTAGGACTCAGGGAAGATGACAGAATAGAGGGGAGAGGAGGGGAGATGGATGGCTACCATGGTGGCACCATGTGGGAAAAGGGCCAATCTGGTGGCCAGCAGACATGGCGGTAAAGACCACGCAGCTGGTAGTTACGCAGCCCCCCCCCCCC
>BHFT01023157.1:0-27667 GCA_004320025.1 Laticauda laticaudata
AGCAGATAACAACGGATGGAGCCACGGATGGAATTTTGCCCGTCCGCTGTGTCCTTTTTACATACGTTTTGCATCCTTTGGCCGATGTGACCTAGCCTTTACTCTCAATGTGGTTATGTATTTTTCTCATTTGCATGTTTTTTTTTTGAAGATGAAAAATAAAAATAATAATTTCTTAAAGCTTATTTTTTCTTTAATTTCTGCTTTTTTATGCCATCAAGTTGTTAAACATATTTTGGTCTAAATCCCCATTTGAAATAAAGACATAATCAAAGCTCTGCATGGTTTTATAAGATGTATTTGACAAGCTGGTTTATTTTCTGCATGTTTTTGATATGTATTACTTGGTGGTATTAATTTGCAGAATTTTCTCTTTTTATAAATGTTGACACAGGGAGATTGGAAACCTGTTTAATCAACCTTTTCATTGTTTCTCAGTTTTTCAGTTATTGGAACAGTCATGAAAGAAATGAATCATACTGTATTTTGGTTATTTGGTATTGCACTATTCCTTTCCTACATATAATCTATTCCCATTATCAACTGCATCAATATCAACATCACCTTCTACCAGTAGCTAAAACCATGTAAGATGTGTACAAATGATAACAAACCTGTCATACTTCTCTTTTGGCACCCTCCTGTTTTTTTAAAAAAGACTTATTCAAGTTCTATCTGATATTCCAATACAAAGCATCAACTTTTTCTCTAAAGTATATAGATAATTTACACTGTACTTAATACAAAGTAAATATATCGATGTGATTTTGTGATGGTCCCCACTTAATGATGTGATACTTTAAAGATGTTGAAAGTTTCACATCATCATTCACATGACATCATTCACATGACTTCTTTAATTATCAGAATTCAGGAACTGATGATATTGTCCTTCCATTCTCAGCCTAGACAAATGCACTCTATGCCCATGTTTTTCAAATCTTAGACATCCTAAGCACTTTAGAGCAAATGATCTATGGCACTTCAGTTGTGTTTTAATAGTAGCCCCAGCTGTGAATTGGTATAGTACATAGCAGGCCCACACACCCCAACAGCTGATCTCTACCCTATGCAGCCTTTTCAACCCTGGATAGACTACTGTGATAATATGTAGATAAAGTAAAAATAACAACATCTTGGAGCCACTGTCAAAAATACCATGCTAACATGTTCTAAAACACTTCATTGCCTGGGGAAAAAAACCCCAACCTTCACAGCCTTCTGGAAAATCATCAAGTTCAGGACCATCTGAAACTCTAGAGGAGAGGCAGTTGGACAAGATAGGTCTAATGAGAGGCACATCAATGGGTCCAATGATGGCCTACTAAGTCAATGAACTATCCTAAACCAAAGAAGCCAATACTCAATTAAATCCTTGCATATTCCAATGGGATGAAATATCCACAGTAACATAAAGCTTCCCTTCATTTTGAAAACATTTTTTTTTTTAGAACAAAACTTCAGAACACTTTTACTTTGTTTCTGTGAAAGAAAACTCTCAATTATTTCTTGCAACAAAGGTTCTATGTTCTTAACTGGAAGGTAGGAATAAAAGAACTTTGTTGTATCAGGACAAGATGATCCCCCGAGGGATTAAAAAAATAAAAATAAAACAAGGATGCTTTAGTATTAAAAGACATAATGCAGGAAAGTATGATGGTTACAGGATCCAAGCAGGAAAGCAAATGAATTATGTTGAAAATGGTGGAGCAGAAACCATCCCTAAAAGGTAAAGCCAGACATTGGTAGATTGGTATATATAGCAGCAAGACAACAAAGTCTTCCTTCCTTGCATGGATGACAGAATAAAGAAAAAACCAGTTACCTGCCGCTTTGGTGGTTGCAGTCATAAAACCAAAGTTCATTTGCTCCTATTGCCCACTACCTCAATCTGGACTAAAAATTGACTGCCTTTTTAACATGGCAGCTAAAAAAACTGGGCTGCACTGCCAAATTGTCCTTAAGTTGCATCCTCTTTCTCTCAAGAACGTCATCTTCTCCAAAGTATCTCCTACCTGGCTACTCCTACTTACTCTTTAGCTATTTCCTCATCATTGTGGCCCTGCAATACCAAACTCTTTTATAGATACTAATAACATTTACATTTGCAATGCTATCCTGACAAAACACAATATTAAAAAAATATGACAACTTTTCAGCTAGAGCCCAAAATTTAGATATATTTTCTGTACCATTTCTATACTGTGTAATCATGAACCCTTGAAATAATTCTAAGTATTTCTATCGGGTTCAAAAATAATAAGATAGGCACTATGCACAAGGTTCAATAAGACTTAATGTTTTCCTCTCTACAACATTTTGTAGTGTAATCTACAACAGGAATTGTGGGTGATAGATAGACAGAAAAGCAGAATATCAATGTTGACCATTAACAAGAAAGATGAAATAAAGTATGAGGTACAATAAGTAAAATGTAGACTGATGAAGAAAAGAAGTGAAAATGAATCTATTATTATAAATTTTCCTCATGCAGTTATTCAACCTCTCAGCTTTTCTATAGACGTGGATGGATTCTACATTTTTTTATATGTATACTTTACTGATTTGCTATTCATTACTGAAAGGAGGCTAATTGATATTGATTTTTCTGCCTTGCTTATTGTATGGTCTAGGAAGGAAGTAGGTTTGAAGATTGTGTATTATTGAGAGAGGTGTGGCATTAAAGGCAAAATCAATATACCTAGGAAAAGCTAAAGAAGTGGTTATATTTTTGTGGCTTATTGTTCGAAGAGAGATGCACTTTAGGGACATAATATAAAAAGTCTCATCAAATGAAATTTGAAAAACTTCAGTTTGGGCAGAAATGGCTTAACCCAAAACCATTTCAAAAACCTAAAAAAATCCATTGGTTTATAGAATATATATTTGTGTTATTCCTAAAATGTAGGAGGATAAAAAAGAAAGAAAAGAGAAAATGGAATCTAATTGTTAAAAATATATTACTCAGACAGTGCAATACACTTTATATACATAATTTCAGGTATGCTAATTATAATATTAATGATGGTCAAGGTATTCAAGTGTAGAATCATATAGTTGGAGGGCATTTTGAGCCATTGATTCAAATTCATTCATACCAATATCTAAATTAAATCTCTCCATATAATGATGGAATGGAATCATAGTATTAAAGGCTCTTGGTACCATGTTATGAGCTACTTCAGTGAAACAGTAATACATTCAATCCAAGACATAGATTTGAAAATGACTTAAAAGTGGGTCTTTCTTTCTTAAATAATGTCGTGACTATAGATGTTCAATTAAGAAATGGAAAAAAGTATATGTTAACTAATGTTCATACAACATTGTTACAACATTAGCATTAGTAGAATTTAAATTTCATAGACAGCAATCAACTAATTTTTAAATCCAATTTATTACAAATAAATTATTCAGTTAGTTTCAGTTAGTTACTGCCCAACTCATTCCAACTTTTTTGTTCAATTTATTTTCACAGAATCCGAATTCTGAATCAATTACTGACTCCTAGTCATTAGAAGTAGCTTTTTTTTTTTGCCCTATTTTTGTATCCTGACTCCAAATTTACCTCATCTACAATATGCCATTGTATGCATTATTTTAGAGCATTGGAGGAAAAGTTAAGCAGTAGATATCACAAAATGAATGATGAATAATATTTAGAGGAAATTATGCCATGGGAAATTATGCCATGGGGTTGGTTTCGAAGGTTGTCATAGCCGGGAGTGGCACTGGGGATAAGCTCCCATCGCTTATAAAATGCTCCCAATGGCGTGGCGGCTCCTGGTGGTCGGCAGTATAAAGTGAAAGAGATTACACCTTCTTCTGGCAAATGGGGCAAGGAAGACATGAGCAGAGGCTCTGCGGAGTCGGTTTTGCTGTCGCGGAACTCCCTTTCATAGAAGCTATAGAAGCAACCATCGCTCAGGCATGTCAAGGTACCACGAATCCTGTCACTCCCGCCTCAAACACCTCATCTGAACTGACAAACATCCTCAGCGTCTACCGCCCCAACGCTCTGTTCTGCAAGTAGAGCAAAGGAAAACTTGAGACGACAGGGAACTTGAGACGACGATACGGCAGATCCCTGTGGAGGAGCACCTGTTTCTACTGGGTGACTTCAACGCCCGGGTGGGAGCGGACCCACCTCCTGGCCCCTTTCTTTGGGCCACTTCGGTGTCGGCAAGATTGAATGACAACGGCCAGCGTCTACTCGAGCCTGCTCTTATAACGACCTCTGTGTCCCAACACCTTCTTACCCCGACTAAGCCCCCAACCATAGGGTGTCGTGGAGAACAATCCAGTCTCAGCGATTGGCAATCAACTAGACTACATCATCACATCGAAGATCGCTTCTGAATCAAGTGCTTGTTACGCGCAGCTTCACAGTGGAACGACTGTACACAGACCATTCTCCTGGTCGCGAGCAAGATCCGCTGCCTCCCCAAACGTGTTTTACTTGATTGAAGCAGAAGCCCCGGCCTCGCATCAATACAGTCGGAAACCGCTATACCTGAGCTATGTGAACGATTTGCAGAACCATCAATGACGCCCTGGAAGACTGGTCCAACAGATGTGCCACATTGAGGTGGAACCCACATCCGTGGAGGCTATGTTCCAGACTGGCTCTCTGATACTTTTTGGCAGAAACAAAGGAAATAAGAAGACTGTTTGAGGCAGGAGCCACTGTGATTCGCACCGCATCAATAGCTTGAAGCGTGTGCCTCCTCGCCTACAAAGAGACCCTACCACATAAGACACTGCGCAGCATTCCGTGCTGCTCGTAGCAATGCATCAAAGGGTTGCTAGGACTATGTCAAATGATTACTGGCTTAATCTCTGCCAGACACAACTCCCAGGCGTTTCCTGCCGATCTGGGAAATGTGCATGGGAATGTATGAATGGAATGAAGAGAGGCTTACGGTCGCAAGCACAATCAAGATCGCCCAACTCCAAAGTCAGTCGGAAAGGCCTAGTCATCACTGACCAAAGCAAACAGATGGAAAAGGTGGGCTGAGCACATACCAGGAACTTTAACTTGAGAAAGAACCACTGCTCACAGGACTCAAGCATTGGAGAAACCCGAGTAACTTCCGAGAATGGACGAGCTGGATGGAACGCCCGCAAGCCCACAATGGAAGAGCGTTAGTAAAGCCATCGATCCCTAGCCAACGGCAAGGCCACAGGCAGTGACAACATCCCACCGTGAAAGTAGTGAAGATGGCAAAAGATAAGCTCTCTCGCTGGAACACCTACATGAACTCTTGCTACATGCTGGAGGAAGAGCTGTACCCAAAGACATGCGTGACGCCAAATTATCACGCTGTACAAAAACAAAGGAGAAACGAAGTGACTGTAAAAACTACCCCGTGGTATATCGCTGCTAAGGCACTGTCGTAATGCTAAAGAGCGCAGTTCTTCTTTCTCAACAGAATCTGCAATTCTCACTAATCGTGTCTACCCAGAGGCACAGTGCGGCTTTAGAGCCACCAGATTTGACCATCTGAATGAGTTTTCTCCGTAAGAACAACCTCCAGGAGAAATGCCATGAGCAGAGACAGCCGCTTTTATCTGCACCTCATAGACCTAACCCCAGGCCTTCGAGCTTGGTCAGTTGAGATGGACTGTTTGCCCTCCTCCGCAGCACAATTGGATGCCCCCCCAAGCTTCTGAGAATGATCGTTTCCTTTCAATGAATGACATTGAAATGGGACTGTCCATTTTGATGGGGTTGTGGGCTCTGAACCCTTCCCAATCAAAAATGGTGTCAAACAGGGATGCGTTCTTGCCCCTCACTCTTTGGAATATTCTTCTCCTTAACTTCCTTCAATATGCATTTGAACGAGTCTGATGAGGCGTATTCATTACGCACCAAAGGAAGCAATGGTGGATTATTCAACATCGCGCGTAATCGCGAGCCAAAACGAAAAGTTACGAAAGTCCTATCAGAGAATTACTTTTGGCAGATGATGCCAACCCTTGCTGGCACATCAGAGGAGGCTAATGCCAGCGACTGTATTGACGTCGCTTGCAGCTGCCATGCAACGAGTTTGGAATAAACGCATCAAGTCTGAAGAAAACAGAGGTTATGTGCAGGATGTCAGTGGTGCTCATAGCATCTCCATTGGCGAACACACCCTCATGAATGGTCGACAAATTCAACGCTATCGTCGGTTCTACACCTTGCGAACAACCTTCTCTTGACTCTCATTTTGAACGCTAGGATTGGCAAGGCAGCAGCTGCAATGCCCGCCTGAAAAAATGAGTGTGGGCCATATGTTATGCTGACTACCAACACAAAGATGCAAGTCTATCGGCACGTCCTGTTTTGAGTACTCCTCCTCTAATGGCGTGAGGCATGGACACTCTACCTCATCAGGAGGCGCAGGCTGGAACGCGCTTTCACCTTACGTGCCTCCGCAGACGTCCTATCGTATCAACCTGGCAAGATCACATAACCAACATTACGTCCTGGCCAAGTGGGCTGGGTGTGGGCAGGGTTGCTAAAACATGTATGCCTTGCTGACAGCAAAGAATAACCTGCTATTGGTGGGCTCTATGTCATGCCCGCAATGGCGAGTGACGTGATACCCCAGAAGCCATGGCTTTTTGGAGAGCTTGCCACCGGGCACAGTTAGGCGTACTGGATTGCCCAGCTCTCCGCTACATGTTAGGATGTCGGTGGCAAAGCGAGATCTTAAAGCCTGGAGATTCAACCGCTTCTCAGCTCAAGACCATGGCCTCAAATCGCCAAAGGTTGGCGAACAGCCACCAGGAACATCATCAAGGCAGCTGAGGAAAAGAAGAAATATCCGATGGCGAGAAAGAACGGTCAACAAGCAGAATGCAAAGGACGAGAAGCGGTTCCACCCACAGACTCAGCACATTTCATCTCATTTCCCATGAGCGAATTTTCCATGATCTCTCGAGATCGACGGAGCCAACAACAATGCCATGGGGTCCTTGTGTTGAGGTCACGAAAATGGAAATACTTCCACATGTTCTCAGAAAGAAAATATACATGTATATTCTCTGAGAAAGCTAAATTCAAAGTATTAAAAAGCAGTAAAGGAGTAATTTTGACAAAGACTCAATAGCCTGGTCATGGTTCCACCCACTCACTGGTAAAAATATGTTGATGATACTTGGGTCAAGATCAAAAGCATTAATCAAACGTATTAGCTGTGCAGACAGATACATTAAGTTCACACAGGAAGATGTTAAAGAAAATAGTCTGTCCTTTCTGTATTGTGCAGTACAAATTAAGAAAGACAGAAACCTTAACATTGAAGTTGATTGAGCTGAAGAAGCTTCTTGGATAAGAAGCGAAACATCTTCAAAGAAAGTCTTTAGAGATTATCAGTCATCCAGGTCATAGTTGTCCCAAAGGTGCTTTTTCAGGAGGCAACTGAGCTTTCTGGTTTTTTCTTTGAAGAAGAAGCTTCTCATCTAAGAAGCTTCTTCAGCTCTGACAGGATAGTGAGGAGTGGAAGGATTTATATTTGTTGCAGAGAGTTGGTCATTTGCATCAATTTAGAGGGTCATTTAAGCACTTGGAGGTTTATCTGTACCCTCAGGGTCACCTGAGTAATGCTCTTAGTTCCTATAATCTGCATTTTTTTTCTCTGAAAATCCATTCCTACTCCCACATGATTCAAGGGGATTCATTCCAAATGATATAGCTAAAAATCTTTAGAGATTCTCAATCATCCAGGTCATAATTGTCCCAAAGGTGCTTTTTCAGGAGCCAACTGAACTTTCTGGTTTTCTCTTTGAATGTTTGATTTCTTATTCAAGAAACTTTTTCAGCTCTGACAGGATGGTGGGGAATGGAAGGATTCATGGAAAGAATATAAAATATCCTTTTAATGGAATCATTTTATTTATTTTTATTTTATTTGGTTTGTCAATTGCTTACAGGATAATAGGTATAAGTAAAAACATAGTTATGAATACATGGATACATATAAGAAAAATAAAAGAAACAATAGGACAGGGAAGGTAGGCACATTGGTGCGCTTTTGTACGCCCCCTACAGACCTCTTAGGAAAGGGGTGAGGTCAATAGTAGAAAGTCTAAGGTTAAAGTTTTTGGAGTTTGAGGAAGNCTAGGTCTAGAATTTCAAGTCTGGTGGCATAAGGTATTCTGCAACGAGTAGAGGAGTGGAAAACTCTTCTTGTGAACTATTTCTGGACTTTCTCAACTGTGTTAATATCAGATACATAATGTGGGTTCATTGTTTTAGTATAAATAACTAATTGAATATTGTCATAGTCACTTTTAATAAGGCTGAATCAATGTAAACCTATTGTATTGAAGTTATAAGAAAAAACTGAAAAATTGTCATACCTTCAAACAATCAAGATCTAAAATGATTTACACAGTGAAGGAAAAAAATAACTTTATAAATAGCTTTTTATCACTTAAAATTAGTTTTGTTTTCAGCTAATGTTATGCATTCCATAGGTCTTAGTGAAGTTGTATGTGAATTATATTATTCTAAGAAAAAGTAGAACAAAATTTGACCAGGAAGGATTTATATTACAGTCCTTTTTGTGTGACAGACACAAAGGCAATATTTTTCTGAAATAAAATTGTCATTCCATAAGCATATGACCAAAATCACAAGAAAATATCCACAATATATAAGCCTACTCTACTGGTAACTTCAGAGAAAAGAATGCTAGAAGTATAAGGGATGGGTAATAAGGCATATATATTTATGTAAAATGGGTATCTTACTTCCAAGATAAATGGTTCTATAGAACTTCTTAGATGTTGGAGGAAAAAGTAGAAAGCATTCACAAATAATAAACTGACTGGGATCATATAGAACTACTTTGCCAGTTTGTTTGAGAATAACATTTTTGTTTGGAACAGAAATATAGAAAAATCAATACTCCTATTAACACCCCTATCAGTTATATTCCAACATCCCACCAAGAATTCATTCACTCACACAAGTAGGAATAAGATATTATATCACACATAAAATTCGCAACATCCTTGCCTCTTAAATACAAAATATATTAATTATCACCAAGACACTGGGATTTTCCAGTTGCACATAACTTTTTCTGAATCACTTAAGAATATATATATATTCAATAACTATTCTCAAAATATCCTAACATGAGAAGCAATAAAGGCATCAAAATTTAAAAATAAACAGAATTAGAAATAATTTTCATAGTATTTCTACTCTTATATTTGCCTTATTTTCCTATAAATTCATTGCTTTTTTTCCTGTTCTGGAAATAAATACATTAGCATTATCAAAGGTTGCACACCCTCTTTTAACTGACTTATCTTTACCAGGTTAATTCTGTCAAGCTTTTCCAACATGCATTATGTTTATGTATCTAATTCCCTCTTGTTTACAAACACTTCAATACAGATATTCAATACAGATATACAGTTTATTCATTCCTAAATAGACAAATGCTTTTATTTTCTCAGATGTTTTCTAAGTCTGTGAGGTTCCAACATGGAATTAAATGGATCTGTTTTGAACTTCCTCTAATATCTGGCTCTGAAGATGAGATTTTAAAACCAGCAGTTCCATGAGATCTTTTGGGACATTAATATGTTCAGGTAATTCTTATGGTAAATTCTAAAAAGTTAACCTTTATAAATAACAGGAGTTCCTGCTTAGATATCAAATCAGTAGCATTATCAGGAACAATGGAATGAATGTAATTTGGAGTAAAATTTAAAAATATATACTTTAAAAAAAAATCTTTTGAGAAATGAATAAACCATGACACTACACTTAGCTAATATTTATTTATTGTGTATCTTTTTCTTTTCCAGAAAAAAATGAAAAAAGGTACAGCTGTTGCTTAAAATGTCAATACAGTAATAGCTTTCTTTTTTCATTTCCTCTGTACTTCCCCTTTTCTCTATCTTATGCACGCACACATGCATGTACACACATTTTGATTGTCGGAACCTAATGAGAAACAAAATATATCCATAATCCTTAAAGGTTCCAAATTACATTAAGCCTGATATAAATTAGCTTAAAATAGGATTGGTTCTTTAATGGTAGCCGTTATGCTAATGAGAAAGACATAAAACAAAGTGAAAATAGGCATTGCTAACAGTTCTATAATAAAATCTGTTAACAGTTAAGAAGTAAGAATACAAATTATAAAATTAATGGAAAGCCATGGAGGTTGTTAAATAAGACCCAGTGTTTGTAATTATTTTATTCTCTTTAACTATGTATATATAATTTTTCTCAAATCAGAATTCTTTGATGGTTAGAAAAATTATTGAGTAATTCTTTTTTTAATAGAAAGATCAATTTAAATGTTTTACCTCCCACCAATAGCCTAATTTTGAAAAGGCTAGGTTCAATGGTGGGATTCAAATTTTTTTACCACTGGTTCTGTGGGCGTGGCTTGGTGGGTGTGGCAGGGGAACTATACTGTAAAATCTCCAGTCAGAAGTGGTATTTTCCAGTTCTCCGAACTACTCAAAATTTCCGTAACCAATTCTGCAGAACTGGTCAGAACCTGCTGATTACCACTTCTGGCTAGGTTTCTATAAATAAAAGATTTGTGTCCTTTCCTGCAATTCCTGCAACTCAAGGTAGAGATGATAAAAATTGCCTGTTTTGGAGAGAGCCATTGCCTCAAAATAAACAGTGCTAAGCTTGATGGACTAGGTCTGCTTCTGCTGACTTAAGTCCCTGTCACACAGCACCAATGGATGGAAAGAGGATGTAAAACGGAGAAAAACACTTGCCATCCATTGGTTAACGCGAT
This sequence comes from Laticauda laticaudata, assembly GCA_004320025.1. Lineage (NCBI taxonomy): Eukaryota > Metazoa > Chordata > Lepidosauria > Squamata > Elapidae > Laticauda > Laticauda laticaudata. Next base: position 10,773 of record BHFT01023157.1, read on the forward strand.
GCCTTACCGTTCTGTTCTCCCTTGGGGTCCGTTTTTCGATCCTCTCCTATCCAATCAGCTTCCCGTAGCAATTGACATATTCATTCCGCTCAAAAAGTTTTGAGCGTGCATCAAAGACTTTTGAGCAGAAAATGTATCCGAACGCAGGTTCCGTTCTACATCTGGCTAACGCACTACGGGTAAATCTCCGTTAGACGTCATCCCGTATCGTCATCCGTTACGCGTCCGCTAAAATCTGCTAGGTATTCCGCTGACATCCGCTTGCAACTCAAAAATTGCTCCACGGAAAACGGACATAGGGGGAAGCCGAAATGGGATCATGGAACGGACACGCAGCGTTAGTAAGCACGGACGTAGTAAAGGGATGAAAGCAAGATTTGCTGCTCAACATACAAAGCCATTAAAACAGAAAAAAAATGTTCGTATAGGGGAACGTATCTTGGATATTTTAGGATGTTGCTGTCGAGGGATTGCCTATGAGGAATTGGCAGAAGAGGACCTAGTGAAAACCGTATATGTGCCGTAATAAAGAGGGGAGGAAACTCACCTGGAATCTCATTTTGCGAGTACCAGCAGCCTGCTTGTCTGCTTGCCAGACCTCGTTCAGCCTATCTTCTGCCTAGCTCTTCCACAGCATCCAGTCTAGTTTCTCCACCTGGATCGTCATCACACACTCCTTGTTGGATAGCCACCATCATTGCTGACAAACAGTGCCGAAGCGCATCCTACGCAGGCTCTTTCAAGCTTTTTCTAAAGGAAGAAAAAAGGCGCGCCAAGAGTGTCTTGCGCGTCGCGAAGATGGATTGCGAGGAAGAAGCAGAGTAGGTAGGACTGTTATAGGACAAAAGACTGATGGTGGGAGCTAAAGGGAAACGAAGAACCCTCCGTGGTCATTCCACAACATTCGGATGAGGTTGCCGTCCAGCCATGGTTGTATTGAAATTATGGTGATGTGGCTAGAACCAGCGTAGTTGACTCAGTAGCATGAGCACAAGCGCTCTTCCCTTCCAGCTCTGGACCTTGGGAACTCAAGGTCTGGGCAACGTACTCTGTGCCAACCGTGTCTCAGGGGACCATCGTACAGGGAACGCATGGCAGGAGCTGGTATAGTGCCAGGCAACTAAAGCACCGGAGTCAGCATAATTGTCAGTAGGGAAGGGAGTGGTAATGCAGGGCCAGCATGTCAATGAATTACCTGGAGGACGCTTCGCTCCAGTTAGCCCCTCTCACTGAAGAAAGGGCTGAAGAAGAGTTGCAGAGCAGTGGTGATCAGAAGGGTTGGAAATGTCGCCCCACACCGTTGAGGCCATAGATGGGAAGCAGAATCGTGGCCTGCAAAGCTCCAGCCAAGTCAAGGTTCCACTTATCACAATTACAAGGGCTTCTTTCAGCATCATCCTCTTCTACCATGCGTCGATGCTGACTACAAGTTCATTTGTACATGGGAGGCGATTGCTTGCAAGCAATGGTCATCTTCAGATGGCGCCAGGCTATTACAATGCCCAGTCACGCTCAAGGAGGGCCTGGAACGCAAGCGCTCATCAGGTTGGGTCTTCCCAGAATCCAGACACCCTGCCCAGACGACAGCGCAAATTGTGCGCTTCGTAACGTTCCATTACGTGGGGGGAATGACTGCCTATGTCATCCCTCAAGAACCTACCTCGATTTGAAAGCCCTACCAGCTTCCACGACGTCCTCGAACCCCGTGAAGAAGATAAGATCTCATCACTACAGTGCTGTCAGGGCAAGGCGGGTGGATGGGAAAGATGCTTTGGCATGCTGGGGACAGAGCAAAGAGTCTCAGGTACTTACTCACCACCGTGTGCAAGCATTCGCTCAGAGACCCTTGAAGGATCGTGAAGCTTGTCGTGCAGTCCCTGCACCAATTGCTCGGATGCCGCATCCCCGCTACCCAGTCTTTGGAGAACAAGCTCGTGCACCTGCCAACAACGGGCAATGGGTGACATGGAGCCCTGGTGATATGGAGACAAAGGAAGCCAAAGAGGCCTGATAGATTGACTTGTGGGATGTGCTAAAGGCCCAACAGAGCTCACGGCGAGAGGGAAGAGGCAGCGCAAACCCTCCTGAGAACATTGGTGCAATCCCCCAGCTGGGAGCTAGTGGTAGTAGCAAGAAGACAGGATGAGATAGATGGTCTTAATGGATGCTGTCCTTCACCTGTCCTCATCCACACTGATGAGATTGTGCAATATTATAATGCTTGCATATGAGCCACAAAGGCAAGTTTAATAAAACATGATGTTGGTGTTGTATGTTTGAAATGTTGGTGGATCATGTATTACATTGTTATGTAGATAAAAAAGGCCCCATCAGGAGTGTGGCGACTCTGGGAGGGTCGGACTCATGTATGTGTCGCACTATGCTAGTGACTGGAGGTTTCACTAATCGCCACAAGCTATTACCCCACCCAAGGGTCCAACACAGGGTGATACTCCTGCCATCCCCAAGAGGTTTATTCGCGAACCATCCCAGAAGGTATTCCTGCCCATCACGGTGACCTCCAGCAGCAACTATTACCCATCTCCAAATGTATCCCTGGCCCAATTCCCACAGCTCATTACCGCATCCCAAATGGGATGGATCCTGTCCAATTCCCACAAGCTATTACCCCATCCCAAAGGTATCCCCTGCCCATTCCCACTGCTACTTAGTAACCCATCCACAAGACCATGCAAAAGGCTTAAAACCATTTCTAAAAACTCTTCACCAAGAGCTTTATTGACTAAAATAAATGAACGCAAAGTGTGTGAAGCAAAGATAATCGTTATTAACAACCAAGATTAAAGCAAAATGAGAAGCTAAAGACAAGTGGTTCCCAAAGCAAAGATAAGTCAACAACAGGGTACGCAAACCCCAGTCATTCTGAGCAGCTCTTCAGTCCACTCTGAGGGTGCCAATTAGTCTCTCAGGGTGAAGGTCCAGGGGTGCTGAAGTGGAAGGTGTGCTGTTTGGAGGTTGGTCGAGGCACCATGTGGGTGCCCTGACCCCAAGTGGGGTGAGGACAACAGGGGATGGGTGGTGGGGAAGCTCTCAGAGAGCGTGCATCGAGTCCTTAATGTTTGAGGAGCCCCTTGCCTCCAGTAACATAGGTGTCAGTCCCCGCCAAACCAATGAACATGTGTTCTGAGGACCGGGCTGGCTGTGGTGGGGAGTGGAAGAGGAGTAGTATAGTGGGAGCTGTCTGTCTGCAGCAGTGAGCGAGGGATGCGGGGGGGTGGCATCTGTAGTGCTCTGGGAGTGTTGGGTCGGGGGGCAGTCTGTGGGCGTTCGTGGATTTGGGTTGGCAGCATCTGTGCGATCAGTGGCGGTACAATGTAAACCTGGTGCCTTGGACTGGGAAGGGCTGCCTGTGCTGGCTGGGAAGCTCCGGTAGCCATAGCCTTGGTAGGTGAGGGCCTCGTGGAAAGCCTTGGAAGGGCGCAGTCACACTCACCTTGGGGTGGAGAGCAGACCTGGAAGCTGGTGGGAGCCAGGTTCAGGTCTGGGTCTGGAGGGTTTGCATGAAGAACCGGTCGATCCTGTCCTTGATCACCTGGTATGTGATTCAGACATGTCCAGGAGGGTCCTGGTTGACGTAGGGGGAAGTGCTTGTAGCGGTTTGAGGGAATGGTATGTCGGATGTGTAACCAGCTGAGAGAGGAGATTTACCGCTGCTTTTTGATTGTGTCCCTGATCTCACAGCAGGACAAGTGTGGCTCTGCCCTCCGATCTGGCTCTTCTGCCTGCTTTCTGTGGAGGTGGAGCTGGGGGTAAGAAATGTGGGTTGGTCTCTGTGGAAGTGCCCTCTCCTTGCTTCCACTGCGTCAGGGGGTTCCTCCACATGCTCCGCCAATGGGGAGTGCAGCTGTCGGGGGGAGTCTTCCCATCGTGGGACGCTCCAAAGATCTGCCTGGACACAGGAGCTTGACTCCTTGGCCAAGAAGAGGACTGGGCTCTGCTGGGGCTGCCCTGAGAGAGAGGGTTGTCAGAGTGCTCTCTTTCGGTGGTGAATCTTCACCCTCACAAGAAGCATGCGCACCTGTCATCCTGTCATGTCTCTCTGTCCATCACTTGACCGCAGGCCGTGGGCCAGATTTCTTGAGGTGGCAGCTCCCCGTACCAGTGTGCATGTGCTTCCACCAGCCGAGGAGGCAAAGTTGCTGGTTGTGATTGGGGGCAATCTGTATTGTGCGCGCTTTTTTATGGGGGCGGGTGTGTGTGTGAGGTTTGTGTGGTTGGCGGCAGTGTTTGGATGTTTGCTTAGCAGGTTGGAAGGTGTTGTGTGTTTTTTGGGGGTTTGGAATGTTTTGGTAGGTGTGGGTTTTTTAGTTGGTGGGTTGTCCATTTTGTTTGACTGGGTTTTGGCCGATGGTGATGATAGGTGGTTGGTGGTTGTATGTCTCTGAAGTGTAAAGCCCAGGCTCTCCGCCTTCTCTCTCCAAAGCGGCCTGCTTCCTTTTTGTGCTCTCGATAAGAGGCTGTGTCGCCTTCAGCCATAGATACCATTCTCCCTCAGCCATTACAGCACCTCATCCCATGTTCTGCTTCGATGGAGTATTGCCTCCTCTCTCCATTCACACATATTGCGCTCCTTCCTCCCTCTGCAGAGGGGCTCATGAGAGGGGGCTTCCGAGGTTCTAAAGGGGGCTGCTCCGCCAACCACAGCCACCACCAGCCAACAGTCAGCAACAACAAACAGGAAGCGCAAAAGCGCAGGAAACCAGCAGCACCACAGGACTAGCAGGACCAGCAGCACCAGCAGCACCCAGCAGGACCAGCAGGATCTATTTAGCAAGCAGAGTAAGCACCAGCAGCAGCAGCAGTAGCCAGGCAGGACAGCAGCATCGCAGCAGCACGCAGCAGCACCAGCAGCACAAGCAGCAGCACCAGCAGGACCAGGAATCAGCAGCAGCAAGAGTTAAAGCAACCAGCAGGAACCAGCAGGACCAGCAGGACCAGGAGCACGCAGCAGCAGCCAGCAGACCCGCAGGACCAAGGCAGCACCGAGCAGCAGTGCACCGGGAGCACCAAGCAGGACTAAGGAGCAAGTGCCAGCAGAGTAAAGAGCACCAGCAGAAGCCCCAGCACCAGGCAGCAGCGCCAGCAGACTAGCCCAGCACCAGAAGAGTCAAGCCGAGGACAGAAGCCCCAGGCAGAAAAGCAGAGTGTTCAGGGCCAGGGGGTGGGATGGTTGGCCCTGGTCGTTCTTGCCAGGGCTGGCAGAGTAAATGGCACAGGCTCCTCTTTTTCCGCCATGGTTGTTGGCTGGAGCTGTTGTCCTGGCAGCAGTGTCTTTCCCTCTGAATGGTTGACCCTGCTTGCGAGCTGAATCTTTTTATATCATGGGGCTGACGCAATGCATCCTCCTCGCATGCGCAGTGAATGCTTTGCATCCACTAGGCATCCGCTAGGCATCCGCTAGGCTTTCATGATGCATCCGTTGTATCCGCTAGGCAACCGCTCTGCATCCGTTCCTTTCGTTGTGCGTCCGCTTCACTGTGCTCCCCCGGAAGCCCTGCAGATATGCCATCCACTTCCATCCGCTTCCATCCGCTAGACTTCCATGGAGCATCCGCTTGACATCCTCGCTACGTCCTCCCCATGTCCGTTCCTTTCCGTTGTTGTCCGCTCTGTTTATGCAAATTCAGGGCACTTTTGAGAGCGGATAACAACGGATAGAATATTTTCTCGTCCACTGTGTCCTTTTTACATACGTTTTGCATTCGTCGGCCTGTGTGACAGGCCCTTTAGATAGATCAAAGCAATTCATTATATTGTTTCTTGCTTGAATTTGAGCATGAGTTTATATATAACTGAGTATGATTATGCCAGGGATTTCAAATGTCAAGGCCTGAAAATGAAATAGCTAAGTTTTCTGTAAACATCAAATTATTGCTAAGGGGATTGCAACAAGCCTTCCTTTGGATATGTACATTGAAACACTTCAGAAACTGTTGATTAAAAATTTGATTATGGTTTTGTTGTTATGTATTATACCATGCCAATGCTAAGCTATAATTTACTGCAATAAAGCAGTAAAATATAGATGTTTGCCTGGAGACTTAAATAACTTGGCAAATACATAATGCTTATCAAACTGTCAACCAACTTTCAATTAATTTGTCATTACCAAGACAACTGTATCTGGGCTGCAAACATTTGATTGACCACTACTGAGTTTACTCCAATTTAGAGTCACCAGATCTGGGTATCCCTAAAGTAGACATAAACATTATCAAGTCTGTAAACTATATATAAATAAAACAGTAGGATACATTTCAAAACAAGACATTTTAGCATTCATTGTATAAACATAGGAAGGACCAAACTTGGTTTCATTCATATGATCAGACTGATAAGGGAAAAAACACATCTACAAGAAGGCAAAAAGGAAGTAATGGTATTAAAATAAATTAAATAGTTTCATTTATATGATATGGCATTATTATTTTCATATAGGAGGTTTACAGACATGTAGTATTGAATGGTTCCTTTGATGCTAAAGGACATTTAAATTGTCCAAAAGTCTTGTGAAAAATAAGAAAAGCTGGTGGGAGGAATTGTTCCCTCTATATAACTGATTATAACACAGTGATATTGACCTAATGCTATGGTCCTAAGTTCTTGTTTTCTGGTAAATGAGATTCCAAGATTGAATGGTTTAGTACGTATTTTTCTATATATTTGAAGAGACTATTTGCAAAGAAATGCTTTGTTCAGAGTGATTGAAAATGGTGTAGACTGTTTACCAAAGGCCAAGAGCTAATTGCAAAATCAATACTTAAAGGTGTACTGATTAATATTTTATATGGCAAAAGAGATGACAAGTGAATCTCTGTTAAATGTTACAAAACAACAGAGAATGCACTTGGCTATTTCAAAAAAAGGCATACAGTCAGAAGTGATATTCAACAGGTTCAGACCAGTTCTGGACAACTGGTAATGGAAATTTTGAGTAGTTCAAAGAACCGGCAAATGCCACCTCTAACTGGAAATTTTACAGTATTTTTCTCCTGCCATGCCCGCCCACCAAGCCACGCCCACAGAACCAGCAGTAAAAAAAAAAAATTGAATCCCACCACTGCTTACAGTACAGTATTACACTTGCTTACTTAGAAATTAATCTACTCATTTTTCAAACATGCACTATTTTTAATCAACTGAATATGTAATTGGCCCCATATTATGACAAGCTCATTCATAATTCCCAAAACTATCAGATTCAGAAGAAGAGTGAATCATTAAGGAAGAGTTCAGTCTTGTTCTCAGATGACAAATTGTATCTAATACATATTCATAAACTATAAAGCAGAGCAGAAAGAACATTTCTTTCTTTGATCTGTCCCAGCAATCCCAATAGCAGAAAAGCTCTTGATTGATCTAGGAGGTTATTACAAATTGTTAGAATCACCAGCTGCTCTCCAGCACTTTTGTTAATGGATACTTTGGCATCATTCAGTGACCTAATAAGATCTGAGGTGATAACAGATCAAATGACATTGGACAATCCTACTTTGTCAATTAAAATCAGTGTTGAAATTAAATGTACTTCAGAGCTTAAAAAAATTGTATCTGCGTGGAAAAAATTATGGTCTTCTAGATAGTTTTGGATTTCAACTTCCATTATCTCTGACCAATTTAGCATCAGAGCATATCCGTATTGCATATTTAAGCTTCTCCAGTCTGGTTCTGCTACTAACTGGACTTTAACTGGCTTAAGAAAATTCTGTTTAGCTGGGAATGTTTTAGAGGTCACACATGTTAAGTCCAGATTGCAATATACCAAACATTCCCACTGAAAAATTTCTAGGTGGCTGTACAATTGCCAATTAGTTTTATTTCCATGGGAAAATCTTCAACCTTTTTGCGGGGGAGGGTGAGATGGTGTTTACAAAATTAAACATCAAAATGAACATTGATGCAGTCTCAACCACCACCATGCTACTGTAACACTATTTGTAAAAGAAATGAGGAAACCAAACCTGAGAAAATTAAAGAAGATGTTTTTCCCAAATGGTGTGTAGAACTGTGCATTCATCTAGGTAACAGGATGTTCTTTTCACTGAAATGTGCAGGGGTTTCTCTAGAACAAAGTAAAAATGTATCAGAGATGGAATACATGTGTAGATATCACATATACCATGGGCTGGGTGTGTATGGAAAATGATAATGTTATTTACACCTACCAGAAATAGCTAATGTNGATGGAATACATGTGTAGATATCACATATACCATGGGCTGGGTGTGTGTGGAAAATGATAATGTTATTTACACCTACCAGAAATAGCTAATGTCATCTACATCTCCATCATCTTATGATGGAGCAATCCTGCAATGTTATGCCCTGAGATGCATGGAGACTGAAACAAGCATTTTTTCCAGATCCACATTATGTTGTTTCTTCTTCTTCTTCTTCTTCTTCTTCTTCTTCTTCTTCTTCTTCTTCTTCTTCTTCTTCTTCTTCTTCTTCTTCTTCATATATACTATAATATATAATATATATAAGTATATAATATATATAATATTGATTTTTTTAAGTTTTTGTTTTCGCGGGTACTTACATGTGTGCCTGTTCAGCTTCCTTCAGGTATATCCCCGTCATTGTAGTGCTTTTAAAGTTGTAGCACAAGTTTTCAGCAGAATCTCGATCTGCCATCATCAGGCTTCTGATATGGAAGTTTGTATGTGGGTCCAGGGTCTCACAGCCGTTGGTTTTAATTTGAGCTAGCCTATCCTGATTGCGTTGGGAGGTCTTGGTCCCTGTGTTTATTAGACCAGAAACACAAAATCAAACAAACTCCAAGTCAAATAAAAAGACAAAACAGACAAAACAATAGCAGCCATGCCTAAGAAACCCCAAGATAAAATTGGACCTGGAAAACCAAGATATACGAAAATTCCCTGTACATCATGCCCGAGCCGCATAACATTGACAAACCAATAGAAAAATAAGTTACCCACCTAGCATGAACACAAAATGGCAGTAAAAAAAAGCTGTAACACACCTCCTCACTATGTCCACACATGGAAAACCACAGCGTCACAACATCAAACTTCAATGGCACTAAAACTCTAGCCACTATAGAAAACCACACCACAGAATCCATTCAGAGAAGCCATAGAGATTGAAAAAAAGACTTGAAGCATAATAGAAGAGATGATTCCAGCAGTCTTCAATCATGTTGGAAACCTGCACTCTCAAATAGAAAATCTAAAAACAGCACAGCACAACAGACAGATCTCATTCCAACTCAACAACCCACACCTGAGCACAGACAGACTCCCTCTGATGCCCACTCAAACACCCCCCCCACCCAGGCACCCAGGCTGAAACCCAACTTGCTAATGAATACAGCCGATCTTCACACGAAGCAACTGACTGAAAGCTCTCCCAACACAAGAAAGAGGTTGCCAGCCAATCAAAGCCACAAAACAGAAAGAAGAAACCAGAAAACACCAAATCCAATTTCAAACTCCAAGTCAATGAACACAGACCCAGGCTCCTAGCAATCAGGATGGACAGCCTCAAATTTGAAACTAGAAGCTGTGAGACACACATCCATACAGAAGCCTGATGATGGCAGATGAGATTGTGGTGGGTAAGACACCCCAACCCCCCTTGGGGTAACTTCTGTTAACATACAGCCTACAGTGCAATGGAGTTGTCATGGTAATGGCTTCACAATACTCCACAAGGGGTATATATAAGGAAGCATGCCTGCACCACTATGAGATCTATAGTTACAGTTTCACTGACTTCTGAATAAAAGATGTTGGCTTCTCTATCATGTGGCTCAGCCTCTTCTGCAGTTCCTCATAAAGTAAGAACAGTAAAGCCATGGGAAATGGGGTGAGGAAAATGGATCTGGCCCAGAAACTCTCCATTTCAGCTTTTGCCAGGGGAGCCCTAGGAAGGCCCAAAGGGTGCCTGGGGTAGCTGGATGCAGTCCAGGGATCCTCCATTTCAGCCTTTAGCAGGTTGGGCTAGGAAGGCCTGAAGGCACCCTGGGATGGCTGGATCAGACCCAAGAACTCTTCATTCTGGTCTGTAATAGTCAGGCTCTTGCCATCACTCTTCAGGAATTGCGGAGACGTTAATGGAAAGGGGAAGGACAGACCATGTTACACTTATGTTGTCACTTGACATCACCATTCCTGTCTAATACAGGATTGAGGTAAATAAATACCCAGGCAATGCCAGGTTATCAGCTAGTGTTTATATATTTAAAAAGATGAAATATTTTACCAAAGATGGTAAAAGCACTGATAGGCACTGATGATGTTACCTAGTTTGGGTAATGAAAAATATGTAAGAAAACAACCAAGCTCAGAAAGCATGAACCCCTCATTTGCACTTATACTATTTTGTCTAAGCACTAAGCACGTCTGTTCATGCCCCCTTTCAAGTACAAATAATATGCATTGTTTCATAATAAGCAATGTTTGATCATATTTCTTATTATCATCAATTGAATTGCCCTTGCTTGCCCACTTGTTGAGTGTACTCTAAATTGAAGTAACATCTATAAAATGTACCAACCTCTCCATTGCTTCGCTTTCTCTGCCTTCCAGCTAAAGTCTGAAAGAGCCAGTTTGATTATGCCTCTTCACTTTTGGATTGGAGGTTTCCCTTAATTTAGCTCTTCCTCCCCCCTCCCCTCTCCTCCTTCTTTATGAAATGATTGTGGGGCAAGAAATCCAAGATAAGGATTGTCACTTAATTGGTAGGAAGGGATGGAAAGCAGGAGGGTAATTGCAGGGAAATGATGAAAGAGAAATAATTGCCAAATTGAAGAAGGGCCATTTGACTTTTAAACAGTGCTTCTGATTTAAATATAAGGAAGTTACTCTATCAGGATATGTCCATAGAGTTCAAGTGAGCTTAGAACATTAAGAAGTGAATGTTATTAAATAAGAGTAACCCTGCGTGAAGTTTAGATCACTATTGTTTCAACCCTATCATATGCATAATGAAATGGGCAAAACGTTTCACTAGAATGCTAACCAAGATTTAAGTAACTTTATCATTTTCGCCTTTTACTGAAAAAAAGTCCCCAGTTTATGCAGCTCAAGTAACAAAATTCAAAAGCTGAAAATAGGATCTCCTTATTACTCAGAATGCTTCAAAGTCATGTTTCATGTTGTGCACTCTTTAACAGAGGATGCCTCTGACATTTAAAAAATTGCTATTGTTTTCTTCTTTTTGTCATTTAACGTGCTTAAACCTGTCCTCCAATGATGGAGGCAACATATTGCTTCATTCTAATTAGCCTTAGAAACCATAGTATGTTTTCTATTTTCTATCTGTTTGTTCATTAGGAAAGTTTATTATTTATTATACCTAGTGCACATTAAGCCCTTTTCCAGGAATAAGGATCCATAGCTAAATCTTGCAGAAAAGGCTGTTTAAAGAACAGAGAGTCTTATTTTGAGTTCTGCAACTTCCTGATACTGGATACAGACCTTTGTACTGTTGTTCTCCAAGAGTCTGTAAAGTGATGTGAGGTTTTGTTGAAAGGACTTCATGAAGCCCATTTTTTCCTTTCTGTTTCTGACAATTGTAACAACAATTCCAATAGTTGTGCACAAACATCACAGCACATATCTTAAGCAGCTTGTTGCAATTCCTTTCCAGAATATTTTTACTGTTGAATGTTAAATTTATTTTTTGAGTAAATTCCTTTATAAAACTTGATCAAACAAAGGAAAAATATTTTTATTCAAATTGAATAAGGAGTATGCTTTTGAGCTGGTCTGAGGAAAGAAACTGGTTTTTTAAAAATCAATCTCTCCCATTAAGTCTAGCCTTTTCATTTAGTTTAGCTAATTGAATAAGACCAAATCCATGAATTTAAGGAAATGGCAAACTATTTGGCTGAAAAGTAAAATAGTTATACAACCCAAATTAACAGACATGATTTCCAAAATCCAACTCTCCAGCACATCAGAAGATGGCTTGGGAGGAAGATATATAAATTCAGGATATCCTAGAAAAAACAGGACAGACATTTTCTTAGCTTAACCAAGTTAAGCGATGTAAAAGAAAACTGTATTCAGTTGTCTGTAGTCAGAATTATCCCTGATTAAATCAACCCTCAGTTTACTTCTTGGCATGATTTTCTAACACAGCTATTCCAATATCCAGTGCTTGAACAAGAGATTTTTCAGCCATTCAATATTACTTACACCAAATAATATTTATTATAGAATAGTGGGTTAGCTGTGTTCCCAAATTCCCCAAAAATATTTTGTTTTGAGCAGATTCAAACATAATTAAACAATGTATATAAGTTGGAGATATGGTGTTTCAGTAATGGATTTTGATCTAGCGTCAGTCATGTTGTTTTGAAAGAGCTGTGGCCATTGACCAGAGTTTGTTAGCAAGCTTAACAGTTTGATAACAAAGAAGAGTTCAGGGTGTTGCTTCAGTTTTTCCTACCACAATGCAGCATGCCTTTACTGGATCTGTAAAGAATACACTTCTCAGTTTGTTGTGTGCCAGGTAGTAATTTTACAAAATAATCTTTTACAATTTTGCAGACTATTCCAGTTGAAAACCTGCTATTGCTGTCTTGAAAAAAATCATTTGTGTGGAAAGCAGAGTGACAGCAGACAGGTATAAGTATATTATACTGGCAAACTTTCAAATAATTCTTACCTGCTTATTATTTCATTAAAAACTCTGTTGTGGATGCAGATGTTATGAATGGAGGCACATTTTTCAAATGACAAACACTCTTCATACTTTCCTTGCATGGTACTGGGTTGAATACATTTTGTTGGCTAGCTCAGTGCCAGAGGAATTAATTGCTACTTCCTCATGTACTTTATCATAGAAGATAAAAATGGATTATAGAAAAAGTTGGTAGAAACTATGGATAAACTTCATTGGCAATGCCAGCATACATTAGTAATAAACCAGACAGGAAATTGGAATGTCTCACACTTCTTTTTCTATTCCTTCACATTTCTAAAAAGCTGCAAGTTAAATGCCAGTCATGTTGACTGATTGTGTGTAGATCCATATGTAGTCTTCATGGATAAATGCAGCCATAATTAATCCAAGTATTTTTATTTATTTATTTTGTCTTTTGGGAATGTTGTCAATAATTGGGACACTTTATATATATTTTTCCATAAAGCAATGAATCTTTATCAATGAGTCTTCAGGAAAAAGGGCACATTTAGGAAAAAAATATTGGAATTACCTGTAACTTGCCATATCATTGATGATCTTAGATATTGGATAAAACTCAAGATTTACTCACTGTCCTCTATGTATCAGATTCCAACCTATTGACTTTGTTATATTAACACCATTTAATTAATAGATATTTCTCAAAATAAAGGTAATATAGAATGTTAATTATTGCTTTCACTGCAGCATGAAAGTTATTTTAGTATTTTTATAAAATCAACTTTATACATTCATTTCTTTTCAGAAACTTTTTTTTTTCTTCAAGAAGTTTTACAAAGGAAACTTTCTCAGTTATTTCAATTATAGAACTACCAGGGATTTACACAAAAAAGGATCTGGCAGTTATCTTTTTAAAAACTTTGCCCCATGGGATGCATACAAATGGAAAAGAAATATTGTCACTCTACCTGCTTGCCTAAATCAGCTTATATGCTTATTATTGATATTTTTATGGAAATATATGTGGCAGAAAGTGGTTGTCAATATATTTTACACAAGATTACAGTTCTGAAATAAAAATATTGATTTTCTCCTATAATTTTCACTACTGAATTGAGGCAACTGTATGCATTATTTTTATTCCATGAGAATTAAAGGTAGATGACAATCATAAGTTTTGCTGGTGAATAATATAATTTTATTTTCTAATTATTTAATAATCATGTATTTATCATATAAGTTTGTATTGTTATTTATTTGTGGGGTTACCCGCATTCTCAGAAATATATTAAATATTATTCTAGCTATGCACAAATGCAAGGTTATTTTAACTATGTAAATCAGGAGAAATGGTTTCAGTCATAGAATTTTATGAACAGTCTTTCATAATTGATAATAAATGATTAGAATACAAAAAAAAATCTATTGAAAATAAGAGTTCATTTCCTCTTAGGAGGCAAATATCTAAACTGATTTAAAACTGTTCTTTATTGCAGAGTAATCATTACTGTATTCATATTCTCCACCACACAGTCATAAATGCATGGATGAACAGAATTGTATCTACTCAATTGTCATTATATACACAACAATGTGAAATATCAGCTGCCAGTTGTTTAGTTGATTTTGGCCTTCATTTGCATCAAGTTCTTCCCAAGAACCTAAGATACCGCAGTGTATCAGTGTATATGTACAGATCCAAGCAGTCTTGTAATTGTAGTCTTTTGTAATTGACTGTTGTAAATTTTGGCAATGTGCAGATTTTCATTACTGCCCAAGATTTTTTAGCATAGCATCCAGTGTGCTGATAATCAATGGATCATTATAGATTCTTTATGCCATAATGTTTCAATTTTGGTTTTCACCTCTTGATATTTTGTGATTTTCTCCAATTCTTTCAAGTGATTTTCTTGCATAAGCTGAATATAAGGTTGACTGTTTCTTTTACTTCTTTGCACATTTTGCATGTTGAATCATCTGATGATTTTTCAGTTCTGCCCTTGATTGGATGACTGCTCTTATGCAGCCCAAAGCAAACCTTCAATTTCCAGGCGTTGCAAGGTTTTATCTTTACCTATTTTTCCCTTTTGTAGACATTGGCCATGTAATTATTATTATTTTATTGTCGTTACCCAGAAAATAAACAAGAATTTCTTGAAAGCCAACCTTTATCTGCTTTTCTCTTTGGGGCAGCTAACTACAAGTATGTGTATCGAGAATTTTAAAACACCAGTCCCCAGAAGCATCAATCTAACAAAACTCTCAGTGAAACTGAAATATATGGCTTGAAAAAGATATTATTTTCAGTGAATGGATCAAGGCACAATTCTGACTCCATTTCGTTTGAGAAAACTTATCTATAATTCTAAGTATACTTAAAATTCATGATTTCCTATGCATATTCTCTACTTAAACATAGCTAGCTGCGTTAGACATTCTCAAGAGACAACAGAGGTTATGCAGTAAGAGGTCTTGCCTATGCTGTTACATTTAAGTGCTCATGAAGTCATTTCATACAGAATCATTTTAAAACAGTATGCTATTTTTTCAGTCTGCATCTGCACAAGATGTATCCAATTAGTAGGAAATGCATCCAAAAAGATGTTTTCAGCCTATAACCCTTTCTGGCATCTTTAAACCTGAAACAAATCTGCACCTGTTGAAGCGTGCCAAAGGATTGTAAAATGAAGATAATGGCCTATACTTGACTGCTAGTGCATGGCTTGCTCTACTAGAATTGCAAATGATGTAGTGTACATGTTGGCAGTTAAGATTCTTTTGATATTATTGTGTTAGAAGAATGTGACGATATAGCAGGTCATGACTTGCTACTGCCAATCAAAGTTATTGTGGTTACCACTGGGGCAGCTTGGGTATGCATGATTGCTCTAATAAGACAAGATTCTGAATGCGAAGTATAGGAAGGAAAAAGATAAACAAGCAATCAATGGTAAATGCTGTTTGAGGACTATTAAATAAGTAGTTGTTAAACTACTCTGGAAAATTTTTCATAGGTTTCTCTATTAATATTTGCTAGCATATATGGATGTTGATAAGTGAAATAGCTGAATTTCTAAAATGTATGTATCTGTCACTGATTTAGTAGCAAACAAAACTTTATTTTTATTTATCTCCAAGCTAACTTTCTGAAGCAGTGAATCATTATGCTGAGATGTAATTTACAACAGTACTACACTATGCAGAGGCCTGGAGCAAATCTTCATTTAATACTTTCTTTAGAACAGGGGTGGGGAATGATCTGTGAACTTCAACTCTCAGAATTCCCAAGCCAGGAATTCCAACCCCTGCTTTAAAACCCAACACAAATGATCATATTAAGTACGCATATGATAGAAGTAAAACTACTACTATGTGATATAAGAAAGGACCATAGTTCAGTTATAGGACTCAGGTTTTTTTTTTCTCACTGAATAGCAATAGGAAGTTGGTAACAGAAAAGTTCTGAACCTGAAATTTAAGAAAACTACAGATATTTAACAAAATAACATAAAATAAACCAGACTAATACTTGGATTATGTAGCTTCCTATTGTATTATCAAGAGCTGTTGTTTCCTTTCAAGACATGATATGGGTCACAAAAGCTGTTGTAGCAAAATTTCAAGCTGCTAATGTGGTGTTGTGCCCAGGCTGTGGTACTAGTAACTTTTACACGTATAATAAGTATACATAAAGGTACATAAAGATACAAGATACATAAAGGCATTGAAAAATAACTAAAATGTACAACTGAAATTAAAATTTAGTCCAACTCAACATGCATACTTGCATTAGAATGACAATCCTTTCATGAACTTTATCTTTCCCTCTCCCTCTTCCTGTCTTTCCCTTCTCTGTGTAGGTGTATCTGTGTGTCAATCATTACAGGTGTGGCATAACTAGTATTATTATTTATCACATTTATATAGCTGCCGATCTCATGCTTGTGACTCTTGGCAGCATGCAGAATATAAATCTTTTTCTGTATGGAAATCTCATAATCCCAGTTGCTTCTATATGGTTCTGTAGGGATTGATTATTTGATCCACTCATACAGGTTTGATATTTTGTGCTGAATGCAAACTATTTTGCAGGTAACTATTACCCGCAGGAATCAGGTTCAAATCAGTATCTAAAATTTATGAGATGTCTTCAGGACAGTCTTCAGTCTTCTTCACATTGCCAGGAGACAAGCTTCTAAGCAGAATATTGTAAAGCCCCTGTCACACAGCACCAATGGATGGAAAGAGGATGTAAA